>JAYDZK010000076.1:6171887-6191395 GCA_034509185.1 Euphonia xanthogaster | reverse complement strand
CACCAGCGAGAAGTTCCCATCTGCGAAGGCATTCTCAGGCATGAGGATCCTGCCCTGGTTGTAGGAGCTGTAGACACCAGAGCTCATCAAGTCCAACCCATGCCCTGACACCTCAACTAAACCATAAATTTATCAAAAACCATCCTGTGATCCACCCATTCCCACCAAAATCCATCGAGGAGGAAAAACCCTCCACACCTTTGATCACCAGCGAGAAGTTCCCATCTGCGAAGGCATTCTCAGGCATGAGGATCCTGCCCTGGTTGTAGGAGCTGTAGACACGTTGGTCCCCAGCTGAGTACATGTCACAGAGCCTCTCCATCCTGCTGTCCCCAGAGTAGGAGCTGAGCAGGTCCCAGTGCACCACGCGCTGCCGGTCGTTCAGGCGGTCCTGCGTCCACACCATGCGGTGGCTCTTGCAGGGCAGCAGGGCCTGGGAGCCCAGAGCTGCACTGATGTTCAGCACAGACACCACCACGCTGCTGGGGTTGGAGGCATCAGCTGGGACTGCAAAAGCAGCAAATAAATTAAAAAAAAAAGGAGTTGTAGGGTTGTGGAGGTTAGGGGTCTGCTGGAGTCTCTGTGCGTTTTTGATTCGGCATGGGGTGACCTCATGGAGAATCCTGAGCTGGAAGGGACCCAGGAATCACTGATCCAACCTTAGCCCTGCACAGACACCCCAACAACCCCAGGCTGTGCAGCCCTGAGAGTGCTGTCCTGCAGCTCCTGGGGCTGGTGCAGCTCCTGGGGCTTGGCTCTTGGACCATTCCCAGGGGAGCCTGCTCAGCGCAGACACCACGCGCTGGCTGGGCTGGAGGCCTCAGCTGGGACTGCAAAACCAGGAGCAAACAGCAAAAAAAGAAAAGAGCTGCAGGGATCTGGGGGGAATGGGGTGTGAAGGAGGGGCTGCAATCTCTGCAGGGTTTTGATTCAGCATCGCCATGGAGAATCAAAGAATGCTGAGCTGGAAGGGACCCAGAGATCATTGATGGAAACTTATCCCTGCACAGACACCCCAACAACCCCAGGCTGGGCACCCCTGACAGGGATCCAAATGCTCCTGCAGCTCTTGGGGCTGGGACCATTCCCGGAGGAGCCTGGGCAGTGCCCCCCTCAGGGAGAAGGACCTTTCCCTAATGAATAAAACTTTAAAGCACAGATTTCATCCATGTCTGTGATGAGGATTGCACACTGGAGCTGTCCTACCCACCCTTCCTCATCCTGAGCCCCAGATTAATGCAGGTTTAGGGACACCAGTGCATGGATGCATGATCCATGCAAGTTAGGAATGGAAGCCATGGAATCAGGGCCCTCTCACTCCTCTCATGACCACAAAACCTGGCAGATTTCCAGAGATGCCACTCACCTGAATATGAGCACACAGAACCTGTCAAAGCAGAAAATAAAGAGTGTCACTGACAACAAAAGGATAAAAAAGCTACAAACACACTCCAAGCCAGCAGCCTCTGTTATTGCTCCAGCTATTTCCCCTTCCCTGCTAATGCTGATGTTTCTATCTGGAGGTTTTTATCCATTTCCCACTCCAGCCCCACTCTTTGTCTGCACAGTTAATTCTGTGATGCCCTGGATGCAGCAGCTCTCTCCAACTCCCATGACTCAGATCCTCACCAGAGATGAACCAATTCCTTGGATTCTGCATTTCTCTGCTCCAGTCCCTCCTGCTCCTTGTGTGGGAGGGGTCTAGAAGGTCTCCTGGCATCAGGCTTTTGATTCCCAACAGATTCCCAACACAACACCACCATTCATCTCTCCACCCAGCCAAACCCATCAAAATCATTGGAGGTTTTGTCCTGCTAATGTCAGAGGCACAGAGTCCTCCAGACAAAGACTGTATTTTTTTTATTTTTAATTTTTTTTTTTTAGCCCTGGAATTTATGAATTTCAAATTCAACTCCAGACTGGGGGTATTTTGCACACCCCCAAGTGCTGAGAATTAACTTGGCTCCCTCCTCGTTTTCTATCACAAAGCACTGGGCAGCAGAGGACTAAAATGAGCAGCACTCTCTGTTGAACTGCCAGCTCAAAGGTGCTTCAGATAGGCCTCACATTTAAAATCTCAGCATCACAAAGTGAAAATCCAATCTTGGACAAGGTCTGTGCTCCCTGGATATAAGAAAGAGACACCATAATTCCATCATTTGATTGGCTCTCCTGATAGGCTGCAAAATGTGTCAGCTGCAAGCCAGGACTTAGATTTGGCTCAGAAAAACAAAAGAATTATTTAAAAAATCTCTTCCACCAGTCAGGAACAATCGGTGTCCCTTGTGACAGGCCACCAGCTGAGGTGTCACTGTGTGCAGGCAGTGTCCTGGGGCTGAACGGGTGTGGTTTGCCCCGGGGCCAGGGGACAATGTCGTGACATGAACAGCGATTTGGGAGCAGGGAAATGGTGTCCCAGGCTGCTTCCAGAGCCCTGCCCGAAGAACAAATTGATTTGGTGGGACAGAAACATCCTCTGCTGGCTCAGGCAGAGGAATTTACTGCTCTCCTTTCCTAATGGGAAAAACACGGAGCACCATTGAATCTACCACAATATTTAGGAATGCAGCACTGGAAATCCAAGCTCTGAGCTCACACCAGCTCCTTTTTGGAGCCCTGCACCTCCCACCTGCCAGGGCAAGGACTCTTTTCCTTTCCCCTTTCCTTTCCTTTCCCAGGTGGAGCTGCTGGAGCCTGGGCAGCATTTCCAAACACAATCCTCTGTGAAACAGGGGCTTGGCTGGGATGGAACAACTTTTAGACAAGACAAGTTGATGTCTTCTGGCTTCCTCTCCACTCTTTAAACTTCAGCCAGGAACAGGGCAGGAATGCTGGTGCTTCCTCAAAAAGTCATTCCATTTTCCAAGGGATTTTACGGCTTTTGAAAGGGATTTTAAGCAGAGATAAAGGACAGCCCAGTAAAGGTGACAGCTCCAGCGCTGGGGGCAGCTGGGAGCAGGGATTTTGGTGAGTCAAGTGTAAAACCAAAGAGTCTTCCTGCACCTGGTGACAGCTCTGCCCTCTGTCCTCACAGACCTCCAGGACCTGCAGCTTCTAAACTTCAGCTGCCTTCAGAGCTGCCAACAGGGAACTCAGCTGTGGCTTTCACTGCAGGATTTCAAGTTCCATGGGATGGAGAATCACTTTGTCTTCTCTGGGTGATGTAACCACAAAAAAAAAGGAAAAAAAAACCCAAACCAAACCAAAAAAGCCACCACCAAAAGCCACTTCTGTGCTGTCCCCTGACATGTTCTGTGCTGACTCAGCAGGATCCCAGAGCTACTCTGTGGTCCCACAGCAGAGGAAGAGGAAAGCAGCCTGGAAAACGATTTCTTAATCCCTTGTAAAAGGCAGAGCCAGCTCTTACTTCTTGAATCCCATCCATTTCTCATGTGAAGAATTAAGTCACAAAAAAAAAAAACCAAAAAAACCCCAAAAAACCTGTGGGCAAACTAGAAGCAAAGGGCTGGGGCTGTGAAAGATGTGTGACATGCTCAGGGCTCTGCAGGCAGTGTCCCCAGAGCAGGACAAGGACAGAAAACTGTCCCCTGAGCCCTGGCTGGACAATGCTGGGCTGAACTCCCTCCTGGGACACAGGAGCTGCTGATGGAACCCCTGAGCTCCTCTTTCATACTGGGGGATGCAAAACCATCAGAGCAGCAAAGGACAAGCTCTCCCCCAAATCTGTGTGAGCCAGATTCCTCATTTCTCCAGAAACACCTCTGTTTGTAGGGGTCTAATGGGCTCTGTAGGGTCATGACACAATTATGGAAAAGCAGCAGCCAGTGTCCCCACGCTGTCCCCAAACCCTCTGGGGGTGGCAGTGGCTCCATCCTGACTCTTCAGGGGGCTGAGAGGCCCTGGTGGCTTCTGGTGCAGCAGGGACTGAAATGAGCCCAGGTTTTTTAAACCCACTCAGCAGTAACCAGGAGAAACACCTGGGCTCATCTGGAAGAGGGGTATGGTGAGCAAACAGCTGATCCCAAACTGCTCCAGTCCAGCCTGCAAAGCTCAGCTTCTCAGTAAAACTGAATTTCCCTTCAAAGCCAGGCTTTGAACTGGGATTGTTCTCTAAATCTCTGTGTTTGTTTCGTTTTTAAAGGCTTCCTGGGACAACTTTCCCAGCAGCAGACTCTCCCACTTCCCAAAACAATGCCAGAGCCCTTAAACACCCACCCAGCCCCAACAATTCCTGCACTCCCTGCAGGTAGGAGCATGCAGAGAGCAGGAACGTGCTGCCTCTGCAGAAAGGAGAATCCTGTGTGTGTGCAAGGAGCCAACCCCCAGCTGGGGCACACACAGGATCCCTCTGGGATGTGCCCCAGCTTTCCTGGGATTTTAGCAGAGCTTCAGAGAGCCTCCCCTGCCCTGGGAGCTTCCCCTTGGCTGCAGGCCCTCGGGATGGTTTTGCAGAGCCATTCCAAACACGGAGCTGAGCCATTAACACTTGAGGGAGTGGTTCCTGTGCAGGAGGGGTCCCAGATTTCCTCACAGCACAGATTTCCCCCCTCCCCATCCTCACTTTTTGAGTTATAACCTGATTTGGGTGGGCTCAAACATCAGAGTGCATCCAGGCCAATCCAAAATGCACCTGAAGCTCTGCCAGGGACCATCCCTGCTCAGGTGGGAGCTCTGGCTCTGCAGCAGCCCAACCTGCTCTTCCTGCCCTGGCTGCTCTGCCAAACCTCCCTGGGACTCACTGGGCTGGTTGGTGCTTCTGGAGGACACAGCTGTGGGCTCTCCTCCTCCTCCTCCTCCTCCTCCTCCTCTTTAACCCACCCCACACCCCAGATTTCCGAGCCACTTTAACCCTTCTGTCCCTGTGACTGACCCCATCCCCTGCCAGCTCCTCAGCCTTGCCTTGGGGCGTTGCAAACATGCCGTGGTGACATGGAAAGTGGATTAAGGGACCGAGGGGAGAGCTCCTCACCTTATTCCACCCCAGTGCTGAGGAACTGAGGGGCTCAGGTGTCAGCCACAGCCTTTTGAAAGGGCTGGGAAGAGCAGGGGGCCACCAGTCCCCAAAAAACTTCTCACTTCCTACTCCTTCCTTGCACATTGCTACCCAAAAATGGACTCTGTGTGTGTCTTTGTGCTGACAAGAGAAAAAGAAACCCAAAACCCACACATCCTTTTTTCCCCTTGCTCTGAACCCTCTCACAGCCCCCCCCAAGCTGTTTCTGCTTCTTCAAACATTAAAAAATGACCTTAAATCCTGTAAATCTGACTCTGAAAGCTTTGCTGTACTCACAGCCAAGCTTATTGGGTTTGAATTTGCTGATAGGAAAAAAAAAGAATTGCACAAACATGCTGAACAGAGCTCCAACAGCCTCAAACATTTTTCCATTCTCTGCCCAAAGAGCAGAGGGGAAACCTCCGACTCCCTCCCCTCCCCAGATGAAAACAGAGCAAATTTAGGAATCTGAACCAAGCCTTACAAAGATAACACTTCAAAACCTTGTAGCCAACCCCCAGCCCCGCTGTGCAGCCGAAATAAACACAAATAACACCACAGCAGCAGCTCAGAGCTTACTTTGCTGAAGCAAAATCTGCCACAGGAGGAGTTTCACGAGTTGCTCCATTTCTTTCCTCGGCTCCTCGGAGTTTTCGCTTCTCTCGAAAAACAAGCTCAAGACTTTTTTTTTCTTTTTTTTTTTCCCTTTAACTTTCTTTTCTGTAACTGGAAAACACTATGACCTCATCAATTCACATCCCCAGAGCTGAGAGCAGCTCAGATTGTGCGGGATTACTCCACCTCCAGCTCCCACCTCCTTCCCTTCCCTTCCCTGACACTTTCTGCAGATCCCTCTGCTCCTTCCCCTCCCTCTGGCACCTTCTGAGCCCTCCCTCACTCTGACATCAAACTTGGTCCCACAAAACAAATCTTTCTCCCTCCCCCTAGGGATGGAACCAATTTTCCTCATGCTTTACTTGATCCAGCTGTTCCTGCCTTTGTCTGACACTCCTCCAGCCTGGATTTATTCTGCTGCCTTCAGCGGGGTTTTGATCTCCTCATATGGTTTTACTTCCAGCTCCAGTCTCCAAAGATAACCTAGAAAACAATATTCACCCTGTCCTGTCATTTGTAAGCAAGGGCTGGGTATTTACAGGAAAATTACAATGGCTATAAAGTCAGGAAACAGAGGATAAAAGAGGAAATAAAGTAGCTGCTGCTAGGATATTAAAAGTAAAATGACAGAATAGAGGAAAATGGTCAATTTTTCTGTTTTCTCACATTCTGTGTCAGGTTGTTGTTGCTTATGGTTAACACCATTCATTGGATTGGATTTGTTGGATTTTACAATTCAATCAAATTAACCAAGTGAAGAAAGGGAATTAAAACTCACTGTCCTTAAATATCTGTGGGACTCCATCAGAGAACTTAAAAACAAAAGTCAGGAGGCTTCCCATGGGATCCATGAACATTAACTTAATGGCCACACTTGAATTTTTCCTGCTGACATTTTTCTGCCTCTCTACTCCACCAGAAAACAGATTCCCTCTACCCCAGAGGGGGAAGAGTTTCAGGAAAGAGGAGAGAATTATAATTATAATTACAACAACCCCCTAAATAAACATTTAAATAATTACACACTGCAACAAGGGAAACTTTGGGAGGATCCAGGTCAGAACTTCAGCCAGTCCAGGATCCTGTCTGCAGCATCAGACAGAACCAGACACTTCCAACCAAATTCCAAGAAACTGAAGCTATTATTATTATTAGATAATATGAACATGAAAAAAAAGCCTGCTCTTAACTCCACACTGTCCAAGACAGAGCCAGAGAAGTGGTTTGTTTCTAGGGAAAAATCCTAAAACAATCTTCAGATAAGAACAAAACTTTCCCTGGGAAGTCCAACTCTGACATTTCTATGAAAAGAGGAGATTTGGGGGCGCTGGGATAGGAGCAGCCCCTCCCTCCACATTCCCACCCTCCCCACCTGGGTGTGAGCAAATCCAGCCCAATCCAACCCTGATGCCATCAGCTTCTCTTTGCCAGCCTCAGGAGTTCCCATTATTCCAATCCCCTTTGCCAGCCTCAGGAGTTCCCATTATTCCAATCCCCTTTGCCAGCCTCAGGAATTCCCATTATTCCAATCCCCTTTGCCAGCCTCAGGAATTCCCATTATTCCAATCCCAAACCACCTGCAGGCAGCAAAACCTCCTGCTCTCCTGCTCCCCTGTCCCTGACCTGTGCCAGGTGTCACAACAACCACAGCACTGATCCAGAGCGGCTGCTGGGCCAGCAGTCTCCTGGAATCTCCTGGAATTTCATGGAATCTCCTGGAAAAAGGAGCCTTTCCTGCTGTCTCCATCAGGAAGCCAGCCCAGGCTGTGTTCAGGGCAGCCTGGGAAATGCCTGGCAGGGAGGCAAAAAGCTGCTCCCACCAAACAAACAGCAAATCCAGCATTTTCTCCTTCCCCTGCTCCCTCCCAGCCACGGGCAGGACCTTCCGGGCTGCAATTCCAGGGGTTTTTTCCCCACTTTCCTGCCTCCCAGCTGTGGCAGTGCAGAGGTTACTGCCTGCTCCTCGCAGGGTTTTTGGGAGGGAGCAGATTGCTGTGGTTGCTGCTGTCATGGACTGGATATTTCCTGACTGCAAGGAGCCAAGTCCAGGCTGGACAAGGCTGGAAGCTCCTAAAATCACCCAGGGGCAGAGCAGCAGCTTCTGGGGGGTTCACAGAGGGGATGAAAGGGACACTTTTAGGGGTTTTTTTTATAATTATTTTATAGATCTGCCTTGTCCAGTCTCTCATCCTGCACAGTCTGCAGCCAGCCCTGCTTCCTGGGGCTTTGCTGCTCCAAAGACATCCTGGAGGAGCAGCTGTGTCAACATTTTTCCTGGTCCAGAAGCTGAATTTTTAACCAGCTTCTCCATTCTGAGCTGAGCACTGCTCCCCAGCCTCCTTCCCCACTCCCAGGGGAATTGGGGTTGATTCTCCCAGCACCGAGCATCCCTTGGCTGCCCACTGCTCACCACAAATCCTGACCAGAGAAAGCAATTTCATCCAGGCAAGGAGAAGGGACTTTCCAGCAGCAGGAGGGGTTTTGCAGGCTCTGCACCTGCCAGCAGATCGGGTCAGCAGCAGAAAAAAGGCTCCCGTGCTCCCAGAGTCGCCTCTTTTTCATTGTGGCAAAAAGAAAATCGGTTTTTCACACCTAATTCACACCCAAAGCAGCGACTCACGTGGACAAAGCCCTGCTGGAAGGGCCGGGTCACGAGGGTAATTGGCTCGTGGGAAGCGTTGGATGTCAGGAAGTTTCCTCCTCCCCATCTCTTCCACTTTCACCCTTTTTGTTTTCAGGCTGCACTGAGAGATTTCCCAATAAATCCAAATTGAAGAGCAGCGGCCAGAAAAACTGAGCAAGTATCAGATCAAGAAGAAAGGTCTGATGCCAAGGGGAACTCTCCATCCTTTAGTGCGATTTTTGAGAGCCCCCAGCCCTGGGAAACAGGAGTGGAAGTGCTTCCACCCCGTGCTCACAGCCATAAATCCATTAATTAAAAAGGAATGCCAGCATTAATGATCTGTTGACACAAATTACAGCACGAGGCCTCATGTGCAGGGTTTGTCAGCGCTCCAGGCTTATCATCAACAACTTCTTTAAATACAGGACCCAGAGTGTTCCACCAGGATCAAAGGAGAAAATACCTACTCATGGGAAGAAGAAAGGATAAAATTCCTGGGACAGAAAAGTAGTAGGGAATGCCACAGCTTAGGAATAAAGAGTACAAGAGTACAGCTAATTGGCAGTGGCAAAGGCAGGACGGAAAAATAAAATAAAATTCAAAATAAAATATGGAAAAAAAAAAACTTTGCACGGGAACAGCAAAAGAAAGGCATGGCAGTCCAGGGTGAACTCACACCAACACCATTTTCATTTTTCACTTTTCTCTTGAAGCCAAATCTTCCAGCAGCCACGAACCCCTGAAGCAAGCCTGAAACAATCCAGCTTAGAGCAAGAGCTGTGAACTGAAGGGACAAAACTGAAAGCCAACCACAATGGCAGGGCTGCCAGGCAGGGCCTGTCATTACTGCAGGGCTGGAACAAGGCAGGCACCTCTCAGCCCTGGCATTACCCTGCTTGTTCCCCAGCCACAAACACAAATCTGCCTTCTCTGAAGGGCACAGCCACAATGACGAGGTGATGCTCTCCCCAGATGTTGTTTTGTTCCATTTCACTGGAACCAGCAGCCTGAGATGCAGCCACCCAAGCAGCTGGGGCAAACACGGGCTGGAGGAGGAGCAGGGCACAGCTCTGACACCTTCAGGCTGTGGTGAATTAAATAAAAATCATGGGAACATTAAATACCAGAGATATTACATAGATTATTAGAGAGATAATAGCCAGAGATGGGTGAAATCCACAGAAATGGATTGTGACAGTCCCTGCCATGCTGTGCCCGAGCTCTCCTCAATCCCAGCATTGCTGAGGCTGGAAAAAGCTCCAAGGTTGAGCTGAATCACAACCAAAGGGCCACAAAAAGCCCAGGTGACTTCCAGGTTGTTACAAATTCTATTTCAAAGCAGGCCTGTTTCAAAGGCAAGTAAAACCCTCAGAGAACCTCACAGAATCACTGAGGCTGGAAAAGAGCTCCAAGTTTGAGTCCAGCCTCAATCCCCACCTCGTCCCCAGCCCAGAGCACTGAGAATTCCAGGGACACCTCCAAAATGGGCACTCCAAACCTCCCTGGGAGCAATCCCCACATGTAACAGCCCTTTCCACAGGGAGATTCCTCCTGATGCCCAAGGTGACCCTCCCCTGGCGCAGCCTGAGGCTCCACTTTGGAGCAAAACCAGAGGAATGGGAGCAGCAGGTGGGTTGGGGGCCCTGAATCTCCACTTCCCCACAAGCCAAGGAGCAGAAATCCGTGGATGTGCACGTCCAGGAACGCAGGAATCGATTCAGAGGGAAGTGCTGAGAGGGCTCTGTGTGCTGAACACCCCGGGCTGTGCAGCCTGTCTGGGACAGAGCTGGATGTGCCCAAGCGAGGAGTCCAACTGCAGCACCCGGAGCTTTCCAGCTGGATTCATGGATTACTCCCATTAATGGATTATTATTATTATTATTATTAATGGATTATTCCCATTAATCCATGTGTCCGTGTGTCCTTCCTGCTGGGCTTGGAGCAGCTCACAGAGCTCTGTCTGCACCCACAAGGCACCTCCAAGGCTCCCTGCATTCCAGCACCCTTGGATGGCACAACATTTAAACACTTCCTTTGGCTGGAAAGCTTCAGATTCCTGGGATTCATCTCAAAAGCATTAATAAAAACCAGTTAGAAAAACAGAGAAATTGCCCAGGAAACCAACACTGATTTTTTTTTTATTTCTTTTTTTTTAAATTCCAGACAGAAGCTACCCAAAAAAAACAACTGACCAAGGAGAAATGGGAAAACAGGCAGCAAATAAATCAGGGATGGAAAAAGAGACACAAAGCAGCAACTCACAGACACCCACAGAGCAGGTGTAAATTCTAATTTTCTGTGAAGTTTAATATTTTTGGCAGGACCAAACTGTATGGAGGTAAATCTAGAAAAATCACTTCTCTGGAAAAATAAGTTTAGTAAAAAAAAAAATTAATTTTAAGTACTTGCAATGATTGTTTCAATTTAAATGCTGCTAAAAAAAAACAACTAAAATCCCATTAAATGTGTTTTCTGGTCCCTCGTTGGGGTGTGCAAGGCTCTCTCTTGGTCACAGCACACTTGGGTCTGTCCCACACAGCACAGGCAGCTCCTGGGAGGAAAAATTTGGAATCTGAACAGACAGGAGCAGGAGGGAGCCATGGAACACAAAAGGAAATGAGTCACCCAAACTCACAGAGCACAGCAGTGGCAGAACTGGGAGCAGAGCCTGGACCAGCTGCACAGATTTTGGGATGATTTTGAGAAAAACTCTCATTTTTAACTCTCATTTCATCCCTCTTGCCTCTCAGATCTTCCCAGAATTCCCATTCCCTAGGGAAACCAGGAGCCACTTCTACCTGCTGCTTCTTTACCCCAGTGAAATGACATTTTCTACCTTTCATTCCATTTAAATTATTAAGTCCTCATCTCCCAGTCTATTCTGAGAGCCAGGGGTGCCTTCAGCTCAAGAGAGTTAAAGAAAAAAACAGCTCAAAACCCACGAGGGGATGGAAAAATGTGCAGCTCTGAACTGGAGGGACAGCAACCAGAACTCCAGTTCAGGGATCTGCATCTCTTAATCCTTCCCTGAGGTCCAGAGCAGCAGCCAGCAACTGGATTTCCCTAAAAAAAAAAAAAAATCAGGATTTTTTCCAAGGCCACTTGCAACTGAGTGCTCCCAAAGCTTCTAAATTTATACAAAAGACCCCCCAAAAAATCAATTTTTGAACCTGGAGTGCCTGAGACAGAAGAGAGCCCAAGCCATGACACGGGACTGACTCACTGCCATGTGCTTCTGGAGCATCTCCAGCTTTCCCAAATCCACACAGAATCCACCAGGCTGCACTCTGGGGGATGGATCCTCAGTCCTGCCCCCATCTGAGAGCTGGCAGGCAGCAGGAGGCTCAGAGGAAATGGCTGAGGCATCAAATCACCCTCTGAACTCTGCTCAGCCCTGTGCTTGTCCTCAAAAATGGGGGAGAAACAGCAGCTCCAGGCTGTTCCACTGTCTGAATTCCAGGGAAAAGCCACCAGAGCTGGGCCCCATCTCTGCAGGGGCAGGAATTTTGCATTCTCTGCCATTCCAGATTTTGAGGCGTTTTACATGGAAGTTGTTAACCCTACACCAAGTTCTGGAGAAAAGAGGGGAGAAGAAACTGAGCTGAAAAAGTGTCCAAAAATCCTGCACCAGTGTCCAGTGTCCCAGGTCACTCCCAAGGCCCTGGAGCAGGCTGACCACAGCACAAACCCTGACCACAAACTGAATTCCACTCCTCCCACAGGCAGCACAAAGTCAGGTTTCTCCAAGCTGGGAAAAGCTCAAGTCACAGCACCCAGCACTGCTCAAACTGAAGGAATTTCACTCCTCCAAGAGGCACCATGAAATCAGATTTCTCCAGCCTGGGAAAAGCTCAAGCCACACTCACCCAGCTCTGCACAAACTGAATTTCACTCCTCCAACTAAATCAGATTTCTCCCAGCTGGGAAGAGCTCAAGCCACAGCACCCAGCACTGAATTTCACTCCTCCAACAGGCAACACTAAATCAGATTTCTCCCAGCTGGGAAAAGCTCAAGGCATGGCACCCAGCACTGCTCAAACTGAATTTCACTCCAAGAGGCAAAATTAAATCAGATTTCTCCAACCTGGGAAAAGCTCAATGTTGCAGCTATTTCAACAGCTCACCTCACAGCATCCAGCACTGCTGAAAATGAATTTCACTCCTCCAAGAGGCACCATTAAATCAGATTTCTCCCAGCTGGGAACAGCTCAAGCCACACTCACCCAGCTCTGCACAAACTGAATTCCACTCCTCCAACTAAATCAGATTTCTCCCAGCTGGGAGAAGCTCAAGCCACACTCACCCAGCTCTGCTCATTCCTATGAGGAACAAGAAAATTCTGGGAGTCCTGAGGAGCTGAGCTGACATTTTGGGTCCCCTCTGTGGCCACCAGCACTGTGCCTCAAAGCACATTTTGTGGCCTCTCTGCACGTGGGAACAGAGCTCTGGTACTGGGAGGTTTGACACTAATTGCAGCTCATCCATTGCTCCCGCCTAAAATAATTAAGCAGTGGGATTCCAGCTTATTTTGAGATCAGAAATGACTGGGAAAAGAGTGGGAAAATTAATGGGTTGGTGCTGAAGAGGGTGCTCAAAGATACCTCCCAGAGCTGGGTTATTTACCTCAGGTTTGCAGGCTGCTTCATGAAAAATAAAAATACTCTGGGTGAAAGGAGGTTGCTTTCCACAATGCAGTGTAACCCTGCATCCAAATTGTCTAAATCCAAATTTAGACCCATAAACATGGAGCCTGCTCAGCTTTTAAGGGGAGTCTGTGTGAAAAGTGTGTTTGCTCAGGATTAACCCAAAAGGACTCTGGCAACCACAATTTCAGCTAAAAAACCCCAGGGTGCTGCTTGCTTTGCCTCCTTTAGAAATCACAAGAGAGTTCCCACTCCACTTAGGGGATGACACCACGTGTGGAAATCCCAATTTCTCCCTCAGAACAAAGTGGAAATGTAATTTCTCCCTCAGAACAACATGGAAATGCATATTTATTCCTCAGAACAAGGTGGAAATCCATATTTCTCCCACAGAACAAGGTGGAAATCCACACTTCTCCCTCATAAAAATATGGAAATGCTCACAATTCCACATCCTTGTATTAACACCAATTATTTTACAAGTGAGAAAGGAATTCCAAAGTATTCCAGCTGCTGAGAGGTTCCAGGAGTGGGTTTTTTTCTAGACCAAAGGCAGTGCAATTCCCTCAGCACAACACCTGCCTGAGCAGCACCAAGCCTCAATTACTGAACAAGTTAAAAAAACCCTCATTTTTAAACATTTTCTACTTCAAACCAAATTTTAGCCACTTCCATTTAGCCTTGTCAAGTACCACTGTCCATTCCAAGCTCTCCTTCTTCCCATTATTTTGCAGACAATAAAGCCACATTCAAGGGGGACAAGGCTCAGCTTTAGAGTTCTTTGTGTCCATGCAAGGAGCAAGACAAAAAAAACCCCTAAATCAGGGATTTGACCCAAAAGTGATGGATCAGCTGGTTTTCTTAAATTCTCTGCCTCACAGAACTCCTTGTTTCAATTTTATTCCTCAGTTTTGTAGGGAAAATCAAGCAAGAATGGATTCTTCCACAGGAAAACCAGCACCCTATGTTTGCTCCAAGCTACCTCAGATGCTTACAGCAGCCACAGTTATTGGTATTTTAATTTATTGATTTAAGAAGCAGCAGGAAAAAATAAAAAAACACCAAAAAAACCCCACTTTTCAAACCCATTTCACAAATGCTCCAGCCTGGGTACAGTTTGCTGTTATTTTTGGAGAGGTTCAGCCCAAATGACCCCAAACCAAGATGTTTTGCTGGAAAACCATGAACGGAGAAAAGAAAAGATGGCATTTGAGTCAGGCCCAGGTGCTGTTTGTAAGATCAGGAATTGCACCTCAGCCAGGTTTGCAGCTGGTGGGAACAAGCCTGGTTTGTTCCATTTGGAACCTCTGGAGCAGGGATCAGTGCCACCAGAGCTGAGCTGGCTGCAGCACTGGACAAGGAGCAGGTCACAGCTCCTGCAGCCAGCATTCACCAACATTCTGGTTTTTCACATCAAAGTGCCCCTTTGGACAGGGCAGGAGTCACCAGAGTAAAGGTGCCTACTGTTGCTGCTCAGAATGATTAAATTTATTCATTATTAATGGTACTCAGGGCCTGTTAATGCCCTGAAAGATGTTTTGGACACCAAATGCTGAAAACATCCCCTGCTAGTGGCTGATTTACTCCCTTTTGAGCCTATTAGAGGAAGAAAGAACTGTTCTCACAAGAAAAATATCAGAACAACTCTTTTTTTTTTTTGTTTTGCAGAGAAATCCTCTAGCAGCAAAAGGATGGAGAATTTCCTGGGAATGAGGATCACCCCTGTTCCTCTCCCTCTGATGTCAAAAAACCCCAAAACAAACCCAACCAATCAAACAAACAAAAAAACCAAACCCAAAGCAAACAAAAAAACCCCACAAACAACAACAAGCAAAACCCCAGATAGAAATAAACCCCATACACACAAAAAAAACCCCCCAAAACATGCTCCAAAAAACCAGGTTTTAGGCACAGCAGCTATCAGAAGCCAGCACAACAGGAAGAATCTTTCTCTTTATTTCTCTTTTTGTTGATGTGCAGCAGTATCATAAATCTCCTGCTTCTGTTTCAATCCTAAAAATCTCCTGTCATTTCCAGCACCTCATCTCTACCACCACGGAGCACCCAGCAATTTTCTAGTTATATAAAGGATTGGAAATTGATGCAGGTTTTTAGGGGAAAGCTGCAGGAAGCAGTTATTTCCCATTTTTCCCCTTCCCATATACAATCAGGCCCGATTCTCAGTTGCAATGTGTTTTTTAAGTTCAACTGGATTTCTTTGTGGCTGAAATAACTTTTATTTTGTCCAGAAGCCTGTAAAAAACCTCAAGAATCCACACTGATGTCAGTGAACACCACATTTTCTAGAGAAGACTCTTAAAAATGTATTTATTTCTCACTCTGGTAAGAATTATTGCTCTCCAAGTTAAGGAGACAACCAAAATCCTGCTTGCCAGGAACTGTTACTTACTAACATGAGAAAGAAATTGTATTTTTGCCACTGCCACCACATGGCTGGGCTCTGAGCTTTCCAAAACGGGGCAACACCTTCCACATTTGCAATGGGATTTGGTTCAGAGAAACAAAATTCAGAGTTTTCATCCCTCCAAATCAGCTGATTTCCTATTTTAGAGCAAACTCATTCCAGCCAAACCTGATCACTGAGAGAAAACTCCTGGGTTTCTTCTGTTCAGCTGAGCTGCTGCCTGCACAGAACCCAAGAATTTGGGAAAAATGAGAGATTTATATTCCAATTTTGAGGGACCTTTCCAGCCCAATGAGTGACACAAAAAACCCTTCCCAGTTATCTCCAAGCCCTGTAATGAACACCATGAATTTGTCTGGTTTTCAACCATTTCCTCTCAAAAACAGAACAGCAAAATAATGGAAATCTTCGATATTTGAGGAATTTTAAGTCAAAGCTTTCCTGTTTGCAGCTTTTTTTTTTTTTGTTACCACAGCTACACATGCACAGAAACCTTTGCTAAGTGTGCAGATTCAGGTATTTTGGAGAGGAAGAATTCAGATATTTATTTGCAGGAAGCTCTTAATAAAGCTTTGTGAGCATATCCTGGACTCATGCTCCCTCTACAGAAAATCAGGGGCATTTTCCATCTCTCTGCCTGTTCAGTAGAGTTTCAAATTCCATCTTGTGCTCAAAAACACTGAAGGAATCTGACACAGCCCTGGGATGTAAAACCTGATCAGTGCCTTGTAAGACAGAGTTTTTCCACATGGAAAACACAAATCCTGAGAGATTGAAGATGTTAGGAAGGAATTCTTGCCTGTGAGGGGTGGAAAGGCCCAGAGAAGCTGTGGCTCAGGATGTCCTAAAGTGCACCTTGTGTAGCAATGATTTCCACAGATTCTTTTCCTCCCTTTCAGTTTATTCTCTCCTAGCAGAAAAAAGGGAATCATTTTCAGGGATTTTCCCAGCTCATTCTTTTCCCCTTCAGCCCACCCCATCTCTTTGCCAAAATACAAAAGTTAAATCACACTAAACCACCCAGAACTGCCTCAAACCCCTGAAAGAAAAGCAGAACCCAAAGCAGAACCCAGAGAAGAAGTCCTCTGTCAGGGTTTATTTTAAACACCTGCATTTTTCACAGCTTTCACAACTCTCTCCAACCATGCAAAAGCAGCTGATTGTATCAGGCTTGTCCCAGGCACAAAAGTTTTTGGAGTTAATGAATAATAAGCTCTGAGCTTCTGCTTGGACCAATAGCTGGATGTTTTACATGACAGGGGTCAGTCAAAGACAAAAAATAACCATTTTTTATTAGCACAAAATAGAACACAAAAAGAAATGAGCCTTTTAAGGATGCTCACACGATGCCCAAGGCTCCACATAAGAGACAACAAAAGCTCCTGCAGGTAAATTCCATGGAATTCTGAACCAATTCCCACCCCACCACAACTCTTAGGAAAACCCCAATCTTTCTGCACTAAGGCTGGGAAAGAATGCAATTTAGAAAAGAACTTTTCCAAAGGTTTGTGCCATATAAACAACAGGAATTCTTTCACTGATCCCTCCTCCCACACCTGATTTTTCTTAGGTTCAGCCTCATCTCAGAGAGGGACTCCAGAAATTCAGCAATGACCACAGAAAAGAGCTCACACCTCTCCTTTGGGGAAGTAAAGCTGCCAGTTTCTCCTTGGAAAACTCCTTCCTACTATTTTCATCACAATCAGAAAAAGGTTAAATGCCATCAGCATACTTAAATATTTTTTTAATTACAATTGCAGGATAAAATTTGAGACAGGTGGGTTTTTTTTATCGCTTGGAACTCCTCAGGTAGATCTTGGGGGTTTGCCAGCCTGCAGGAGCACTTTTCAAGCCAGCTTTTTTCCAGATGCGCTCCAAATCTTTCTCAAATTTTATCTAAAATAGGAAAAAAAAATAAATAAAAAAAAGGTAACACAGCTTAGAAGCAACAGCCACGTGTCCCAAGGACAGTGTAGGTGTAACACACACAAAGGAAACAAAGGTTTTAAGAGTCAAAATATTGAATTTTTCTGCAGAAAATACATCAGAAGACATTAAAATGCACAAGGATATTGGCAGTATCATTTTTAAAGTCCTGTGCAAGGAAAACTGAGAAGGCAAAACCAAATTTTAGCCACTTCCATTTAGCCTTGTCAAGTACCACTGTCCATTCCAAGCCCTCCTTCTTCCCATTATTTTGCTGACAATAAAGCCACATTCAAGGGGGACAAGGCTCAGTTTTAGAGTTATTTGTGTCCATGCAAGGAGCAAGACAAAAAAAAAACCTAAATCAGGGATTTGACCCAAAAGTGATGGATCAGCTGGTTTTCTTAAATTCTCTGCCTCACAGAACTCCTTGTTTCAATTTTATTCCTCAGTTTTGTCAAGCAAGACAAGCTGAGTTCATTCAAGCTGATTTTTCCCTAAATCCCCTTAAATCCATCAGCCAACACCTGCACAGAGGCTGGTTTGGTGTGTGGGCACATTTCTGCCAGGGAGCTGCCCCTGCCCTGAGCTCACCTGACGCTTCTTCTTGCGCCCCTCCTTTATCCTCCTGCGGATGAACTTCCTCCTCTTGAGCAGCTTCTTGTACTTGTGCCTGTTCATCTTCCTCCTGCGGATCTTCAGGACATTCCTGCACTGCACTTTGTCACCCGGGGCTCCCTCTCCTTCCTCCACCTGCCCTGTCCCAGCAGGAGGGGGACACTCCAAGGGCTGTGGGCTTTCATGGCTGGCTTCTTCCTGAGCCCCCTCAGCTTTGGGGAGGGAGTACCTGACGGTCAGCCAGCTCTCCAAGGGGCTGATGGAGAGTTTCCTGGGGATGAGGATCTCCTCCAGCTCGGGGTCCAGCGTGTGCCACTGCTGGGGCTGGGCCCCGCTGGGGTTGGGGGGCTGGGTGCTGTAGCGCGCACACGGAGAGCGGCAGCACAGGAACGAGGACACCGACCTGGGCAAGAGGTGGCCTTGGGGAGAGAAGGGGCTGCACTTAAAAAGGCACAATCTTCCCCAGAAAAGCTCTGCCCGCATCTCAAACTGCCAGAGAGCTCCGGCCAGAGCAAGCTAACAAAGGGAGACACTCACACAAGTTGTGTCGACATCACAAAAGTGAGGAAGGATTTTCAATCCTTCGGTTTTTCAATTTTAACTACAATGCTGTCATGCTAAAAATACATTATATTTTACTGGGTAAGCTGCCCAAATCATCCAGGCAGGGCAGGGTGGAGGTTCCCCTTCACTGGGAGGTGAAGGAGTTGGAATTCCATGGTCTTAAAGGTTCCCATTCACTGGGAGGCAAAGGGGCTGGAATTCCACATTCTTTAAGGTTCCCCTTCAGCAGGAAGTGAAGGGGCTGGAATTCCACGGTCTTTAAGGTTCCCCTTCAGTGGGAGGTGAAGGAGTTGGAATTCCACGGTCTTTAAGGTTTTCCTTCACTGGGAGGTGTCCCTGCCCAGCAGGAGTTGGAATTCCATGGCCTTTAAGGTCCCTTCCAACCCAAACCCTTCCATGATTCCATTAAGGGGAATGTTCTTGTGTTTTCTGATGTAAAATCAATTTGGAATGGTAAGGAAGTGTTTGCTGTATCAAACCTCTCTGCTGCTAAGAAATCTTCTCCTAAGGTTAAACCAAAGCCACACCATACTTACATAATAAATCAGAGACATAAAAACATTTTACAACCGACTCAACAACAGCCTCCTCTCTCCTGCACTGCTTGGTGGGAAAAAACCCTTCTGGAAGCCAAATTAGCCCAGGAAAGTAAACCCAAACAAACAGAAATCTTGGCCACACAATACCAATTTACCTGCGATTCTCGAAGCCTTCAGTAACTGGGAACTCAGCCGTGATATTAACATTTTGTTTCTCTTTGTTCACTGGCAGAGCCAGCAACGACTGTTCAAATAAGAACATTTATTCAGTAATGCAAACATGCAGTTTTTAAAAACCTTCCCTATTCAACCCCACATCCCCAAAAGACAGGCTGAGACCCTAAACATCCTCTTAGTTTTACCCTCAATCTGTCGGGCTCTGCTGTGGGGGTCAAGCGCAGGGGCAGCCGAGCCGCGGAGAGAATTTATTAATAAACCTTTGGCAGTTTGAGATTGAAAAACCACAGCAAGCTCCCTGGCACAGCCCTGCTCCTCCCTACGGCCGGCAGGAGCAGCCGCGCAGCCTAAGAACGGGCCGTCCCCGAGGGGCCGCCTCCTTCCCCTCAGCCCCCCCGGCACTGCCGGCGCTGCCCCGCCCCGG
>JAYDZK010000076.1:6143220-6159755 GCA_034509185.1 Euphonia xanthogaster | reverse complement strand
GGAAAGGAAAGGAAAGGAAAGGAAAGGAAAGGAAAGGAAAGGAAAGGAAAGGAAAGGAAAGGAAAGGAAAGGAAAAATCACGGAACCTTTGCCTTTCCTGCCACACTCAGCAGCAATGCCAGGCTGGAGCCAAGCTTTGGGAGCAGCAGCTGGATTTGGTGCTGCCATGACCAAGATTCCCAGTGCTGGAGGCTGGAGCAGGTCTGTTCTTGCCCTCTACCAGCCCCAAGGAGCAGTGGGAACTCTCTCAGAGGGTCAGAAAGTTTTGTGCCAGCTCCATGCGTCGCAGATGGGGCAGATAATGCTGGTGAAACCACTACAATACCTTTAGTAAAGATTTCTCTTCCTTGTGGAGTTTCCAAACCCATCTGTTAGAAATCTGCTTTCAGCTGACTGCAGAGGTTTCTATTGATGTCCTGCCAAGGCACAGCACATGGCCTGGAGGTCCTCACAAAGAACAAAAACCCACCCTGATCCACCAAGGACAAAACTTGCCCCCCTAAAAAATGGAAGAGCTCAGGATGCACCCCATGTGGCCAGCAGGATCCCTGTGGGGTTGCTGGAATGTGGCTCCTGGCCAGTTTCCTGCCTACCCTGCCAGAGGCTTTCCAGGCTTCTCCCACCAGCAAGGAGTGACCCAGACTCTTCCCAGACACACTGCACTGTCTGAGGGCTGCTTCATCTGCCTCTGCAGGTTTGCAGCCTTTTAGCTGCAGATTTTTAAATACTGATAACACACAAAAAAACCAAACCCACAACTGATGAGTTGTGCTGAGATTTGCCCGTGTAATATTTCCTAGGAATGTTTCCTGTTGAAGGAACCATTTCACTCCTCCATGTAATGGATCTGAGACCATTGTGATGAAAAAAAATCACAGGGGCCAGTTGGAAAAAGAGAAAGAGCCTCTCTCAGCAGTGGCTGAAGCAGCTTGAGGACAAACAAGCAGGCAGGGAGATTTTGATCTAGCACAGGTCAGGTGTCTCTGCTGCCTTCCGGTGCCGCTGCTACCCCGGGCTCTTGTGCAATCCCCGTAGGAAACAGGGCTGGGAGCGGCGCCAGCTCGGGGCAGGAGAGGAAGGGACAGAGTGGGGGGAATTGCTGCTCAATAACGGGGGTGAAAGGGGCAGAGTGGGGTGAAATTCTGCTCAGGTAACAGGGGCGAAAGGGAACAAAATGGGGTGAAATTCTGCTCAACAAGAGGAGTTAAAAGGGAACAGAATGGAGGGAATTTCTGCCCGGGTAGCAGGAGTGAAAGGGACAGAGTGGGGTGAATTTCTGCTCAGGTAACAGGAATTAAAGGGAACAGAATGAAGGGAATTTCTGCTCAATAACAGGAGTGAAAGGGAACAGAATGAAGGGAATTTCTGCCCGGGTAGCAGGAGTGAAAGGGAACAGAATGGAGGGAATTTCTGCTCAGGTAACAGGGGTGAAAGGGACAGAATGGGGTGAAATTCTGCTCGGGTAACAGGAATTAAAGGGAACAGAATGAAGGGAATTTCTGCTCAATAACAGGAGTGAAAGGGACAGAGTGGGGGGAATTTCTGCTCAGGTGGGGCGCAGGGGGAGCCACAGGGAGCAGCAGCCCTGAAAGGGAGCTGTGCACCTGATCCCAGCCTTGCTGGGCTGTTTCTCTGCACTTCCATTCAGAAATACCCTAAATGCACCTTTGTGCTGGAGACTTTTTTTTTTTTTTTTTTTTTAATAAAGATATTTTCCTTCAGTTTCATAAGGAGCTGCAGGGGTCCTTCAGGAGAAGCAGAGCTCAGACTGCAGCTCTTACCTGGCCAGCCCTGCCCCACATCCCAGGCACCACCTTTTAGAGGTTTTTTTGTAGCTAAGCAGTAAACAAAGCAGCTGTGTTTGGTTTATTGCTGGGACGGTGTGATCACAATCTGTGTGAAAGGAACCAAATCCCCCAGAAGGAGCAGGCACAGGGGCTCTGCTTCCCTCTGGAATTTGCATTTTTCCTCGCTGGAAATGCAGGGGAGATGCAGGGATGGGGCTGTGGGTGTCAATTCTCCTTCCAAATGCCTGGGCTGCTCCCGAGGGGTTTGGGACAGTGGCAGGGCTGGGCGAGGCTTCCTGCAGCTCCGGAAGGAGCAGGGGATGGGCACCTGCGGGAGTTTCTGTGCTGCCCAAATTCCCCCGTCCCCGAGGAGAGCCGAGATCAGCCCGCACACACAGCGGGTGACACCGCTGGGCACGGAGTGACCCATCACCCCCAGCCACTTGCCTCCCGAGGTTTGAGAGGTGTGTGAAATTCTGTGAAATTTGAGTTTTAGAGACTCCTATAAAAGTCTACAGGAGTCCCAAAACGGCTGCGATGCTGCAGCAGGAGGGACTTGGGCTGAAATGGGAGAGAGAGGGGGAGAGAGAGAGAGCTGCAAGTGGATCCACGAGCAGCAGGTACCAAACCCTCCTGTTCCAGCAGGAACTCGGAGCCCTGCCCAGCAGAGAGGGGAACGAAGAGAAGTGATTAATTCATCGCTCGTCTGGGCTTTCTCCCTTGCTGCAAGTGCAGCAGAGATAAAGAGGCAGACAGGGCACACGGCTCCTGCTGGGGACACAGACACGCGTGGAGAGAGAGAAGCAAAGCTGCGGCGGGTTTCTCCCACGGGAGAGGTTTCTGAGGCACGATGGGCTGCCCCTGCAGGGATCCGGGCCGTGCACAGACATCTCCAGCGGCAAATCCAGCGAGAAACTCGGGGATGAAAGGAAGGGGGTGGCAGGAGCGCTGGAGATGCTGCAGCTGCCCGGCCGCGTCCCGCTCGCTCTCCTGCTCCCGGGAACGCTCCCTCTCATCGCTAAACCCCAGCTCCAGCCCCGAGAGCTGCCCGGTACCGGCTCCACCCTGCCTGGCTCCTGCCCCGGACGGGAGCTCCGTCCCGGCACCGTCCCCAGCCCGGCTCCATCCCCAGCCCGGGAGCTCCGTCCCGGCTCCATCCCCAGCCCGGGAGCTCCGTCCCGGCTCCATCCCCAGCCCGGGCTCTCGCTGCCGGCACAGGGATGCTCGGGATGTTCCGCGTTTCCAAAGTGCCTTCTCCTCCCTCCCGACCCCTTTATCCCTCTCCGGGGACCCCCGGTGCCCCCGCCCCGCTTACCTGCGCCTTCTCGGGGTACCGGCAGGTCGCAAAGACCAAATCCGGGGAGGGGCTGGCGGCTGCGAGCCCCCGCACCAGCCCCAGCCCGATGCCGCGGCTGCAGCCGGTGATGAGCACGGAGCGGCAGCGCGGCTGGGCCATGCTGCCTCGGCTCGGCCGCTCCGCTCCGCTCCCGGCGCTTCTCGAGCCCACGCGGATCCCAACCTGCGCCGTGCGGAGCCGCCCCGGGCCCGCCCCCGCCGCGGCGCCTCCCCCGCGCGGCTCCGGGGCACAGAGAGAGCGCCCGGGAAAAGGGGAATCGGTTCTGTCCTTCCCAGCTCCGGGGCACGGAGAGAGCGCCCGGGGAAGGGGAATTGGTTCTGCCCCTTCTCAGCTCCGGGGCACGGAGAGAGCGCCCGGGAAAAGGGGAATTGGTTCTTCCCCCTCCCAGCTCCGGGGCAGGGAGAGAGCGCCCGGGGAAGGGGAATCGGTTCTGCCCCCTCCCAGCTCCGGGGCACGGAGAGAGCGCCCGGGGAAGGAGAATCGGTTCTGCCCCTTCCCAGCTCCGGGGAGGGGAGAGAGCGCCCGGGGAAGGGGAATTGGTTCTTCCCCCTCCCACAAGAACCCGAGCCCATCCCGCTCCCGGCTGGTGCCCAAACTCTGTTCCACCAACTTCGGAGCCCTGCGTGTGAAGCCCCCGAGCCCTCTGACTCTCACCATCGGCCCCACAGAGCGGGACGAGGGTGAGCTCGCTCCCCCCAGCAGGCAGGAGTGGGCAGGAGAGGATTCAGCTCTTGAAGTGGGGATGAAGCAGAGGGAGGAATCAACCCCCGCTCCTGGACTCCTCACGTTCCTGCCGAGGCTTCTTAGGGGGTGCCAGGCACCAGATTTCTGTCCCTTCCTCACTGTGGGTGAGCTGGTCCTGGGAATCACCCCAGGACGCTGCCCTTAGCTCATCCTCACCCCCTCCCCTGTGCCTCCCCAGCTCAGGAACCTGTTCAGTACTGATCTGCACACATGCAGAAACTGGTACGTGGAGGTTCACAGGCTCTCTCACAGCTGTGAGATTAATACTGCTCTTTTTTAAAGATCACTACACTTCTAAAATATTTTCATCCTTCTGGAGGTCAAGGATAGACTCTGCCCTTGGACTTGGGAAAGTGAAGAACAAAGATTTAGTGATTTGGAAAAAAATCCTTGGAAAAGCCTCAAACAGCTGCTGAGTCTGCCTTGTTCCCCATTGTTGGTTTAATTCTAAATACCTGCAACAGCTCCAGAAACGTACAGGATTTATTTATATTAAAGTATTGCTGCTGCTTAGCTCAGGTTTGCTGTTACATCATTCCCAGGGGAGATGAAGATGACAAAATCCTTCCAGACCTTTCTCCTGCCTCAGACAGTGCTGGCTGCGAGCAGAGCTGAGCAGGGGCTGCTGGAGCAGCCTGGATTCCTGTTCCCTCAGGCTGGGGGAAAAGCTCAGCCCTGAGCACACAGCAGCTGTGGCAGGCAGCCAGCAGCAAGGCTGCCCTGGAGATTGATACCTGTGTTTGTCTTTTGTTCCAAATAAAGCTCCATTCCAGCAACTTCTGTCTCACAAACAGCAACACTCCTCCTGCCCCACTGCCTTAATTTCATCCATCACCTTCCTTCCCTCATTTCAGAACAATTTCCTTTGTGCATTACCACTGCTCTGCTGGGGTTGGAAAATAGAAATATATATTTTTTTTAATCCCCATCAAGCCTAAAACTGCTTAGTGACCCCTTTGTGCTTGGAATGTTGGCACAGCTGGGATTGGCAACCTCTGGGCAATGATCCTTTGGGCTCTCACCTGGGGAAGCTTTGGTGGCTCAGACTCTGCTGACACAACTGCAGCTCTGACACTGAATTTACTGCTGGGTGAGCCAGTTTGGGGAAAACACGAAGGATGATTTCCCAGGAAGGACGGGTGGGAGGCCAGAGCAGGTGGGATTTATCTGAGGAATGTGCATCAGCACCTGGCCAAGCCTGGAGTGCCTTCTACCAGCCAGGTTTCAGTGCTGTCCCTTCAAAGCAGAACATCCCAGAGCAGGAGGAATTGCACCAAAACCAGATCAGAGACCAACCTGGGGGAGCTTCTGATCCCTGAGAGCCACGGGGGAGTCACCAGAGGCTGAGAAAGCAAAGCCAGAACTCACCTGAAGGGCTGAGAGCTGTTTACACCCTCAGGTGCACGTGGGGCTTTTGATCTCAGGTGAACTTCTGGCAGCTCCAGCCACAGGACCCTGCCCTGCTCAGCAGCAGCACTGACTGAGTGCAGCCTCAGTGGCCCAGCAAACCCTGCACAGATGTTCAGCCACCCCAACATTTTCACCCCCCAACAAGTGGCACAAAGCCCAAGGGATGGGATTCTCCTCAAGCCCAGCTCTTCCTCCTTGTCCAGGTGAGGAGGCCCAGAGCAAGCACAGCTCAGGAAACTCAGCTGGGACCTGCCAGCTACTCCAGAAGTCAGAGAAATGCACTTTCCACCTCAAATCTCTGTGGATTGGGGGATTTTGTGTTTGGTGCCCAAAACCCCTGCCTTTAAGGGAATGGGGATTGAATTCCAAGTCTTGAATCTATTACAGTTCAAAAATCTCTTCATTTTGCAGCAATTTCTTGCCTTATGAGTAGGCACAAGTGGTGTAGCTCATAAGAAACTCAAGTGAATGTAATAGAAAATCAAATACTTTAATGAAATTAGGGAGCATGAGAGTAACAGCTCAGACATACCACTAGAACTGATACTACTGGGCTGTGGGGCTCTGCTAATTGGGTTTGAAATGCTCTGTTCATCAAGCATGCAGACTGACAAACTACCAACTCTTCAGTGTCAAAGATCCTGAGTCAAGAACTTTCAACCACTTCAAATGGATATATAGGAAATGTCTTCTGAGCTGGTGGCCAGCACTCAGCATTGCACAGATAAAAATATACTACTCTCAATGCACAGAGCTAAATACTTTCACATTTATCAGAATTTTCTACACAAGTCTTTTTTTTTTTTTTTTTTCTGATAGAATTCAAGTTTTGAATTTTCTGTATATATCTTCACCTGTATTAAACAAATGCTTATTTACATTGTGGGTAAAGTGTAAAGGCTAGGAAGGCCATTTTCCCATATTGTACTGTAACACTGCAAAATATATTTACACAGAGAACCTAATATAGGCAACAGGTCTAAAAAAAGTCACCTCCCACCTGCACAGCATCACCGAGCCAGCATCAAAAGAGGGCCCTGTTAGCACCAAACCACTCCTGGGGGGCTGAGCAGCTTTCCAGCCCCACAGGGAAGAACTGCTGGGCACAGCATTCCAAGGATGGGCTGCCTGCAAGTGCCAAACACGGCACTGGGGATGGAAATGCTGAGGAGCAGGACAGGAGCAGCTCCCATGCGAGGGTGACAGTGACACCCTGGCACTCCTGACACCACCTCCCACCCTGCCAGTCTTTGCTTTGGGTTCAGGGATGAGCACAAACTGCTGGCTCCAGCCAGGGGTGGTTCAGGAGCCAGGTTAACCCTGCACAAGCCATGGGGAATGAGCTCTGCTGGCAGAGGGAATCAGCCCTGGTTCACCAGCGGTGCCAGAGGGAATTCCCAAGGGAAGTGCCCCATCTCACCAACTCGGGTGCTGGAGGGAAATCCCTCAGAAAGCAGCCCTGGTGGGCATTCCCTTGGGAAGCAGCCCCCAGCTCTATGCTTGGGGTGCCAGAGAGAATTCCCTCAGGAAGCACCCCAGCTCACCAGAGGGAATTCCCTCAGGAAGCAACCCTGGGGCTTCCAGCAGGAATCCCCTGGGGAAGCAGCCCCAGCAGGGCTCACACCAGTGAGAACCTCCCGGGAGCAGCACTGGGCAGGAATCTCCCAGGAGCAGCCCTGGGCAGGAATCCCCCAGGAGCAGCCCCAGCAGGACCCACCAGCAGGAACTCCCCCAGGAGCAGCCCTGGGCAGGGATTCTCTTGGGAAGCAGCCGCAGCAGGACCCACCAGCAGGAACTCCCCCAGGAGCAGCCCTGGGCAGGGATCCCCTTGGGAAGCAGCCCTGGCAGGGCTCACCCCAGCAGGAATTGCCCCCAGGAGCAGCCCTGGGCAGGAATCCCCTTGGGAAGCAGCCCCAGCAGAGCTCACACCAGCAGGAACTCCCCCAGGAGCAGCCCTGGGCAGGGATTCTCTTGGGAAGCAGCCCCAGCAGGGCTCACACCAGCAGGAACTCCCCCCAGGAGCAGCCCTGGGCAGGAATCCCCTCAGGAAGCAGCTCCAGCAGGACCCACCAGCAGGAACTCCCCCAGGAGCAGCCCTGGGCAGGAATTCCCTCAGGAGCAGCCCTGGGCAGGGATCCCCTCGGGAAGCAGCCCCGGCAGGGCTCACCCCAGCAGGAATTGCCCCCAGGAGCAACCCTGGGCAGGAATTCCCTCAGGAGCAGCCCTGGGCAGGGATCCCCTCGGGAATCAGCCCCAGCAGGACCCACCAGCAGGAATTCCCTCGGGAAGCAGCCCTGGGCAGTAATCCCCTCGGGAATCAGCCCCGGCAGGGCTCACACCAGCAGGGATTCCCTCGGGAAGCAGCCCTGGCAGGGCTCACACCAGCAGGAATTCCCTCAGGAAGCAGCCCTGGGCAGGAACTCCCCCAGGAGCAGCCCTGGGCAGGGATCCCCTTGGGAAGCAGCTCCAGCAGGGCGGCTCAGCGGCGGTGCCGGGAGCAGGGCGGGCTCAGCGGCGGTGCCGGGAGCAGGGTGGCTCGTCTCAGCGGCGGTGCCGGCTGTGCCCGGGGTGCTCCCTGTCCCTCTCCCTGTCCCTGTCCCGCTCGTAGCGGTGCCCGGCGCGCTCGTAGGAGCGCGAGCGCTCGTGCCGCTGGTTGCGGCAGTAGTGGTGGCTCTTCTTCTTGTACCTGTGCTCGGGGCGCTCGCGGGAGCGGCTGCGCGAGCGGGACGAGCTCCGCGAGCGCGACCGGCGGCCCTTGTGCCCGCCCTGGTACTTGCTGGAGTCCTTGGATTTCTTGTAGCCGCGGCCCTTGGAGCCCTTGTAGGCGGAGCTGTGGTTGAGCTGCCGGGGAGGGGAATCGCTGCGGCTGCGCGAGCGGCTCTGCGACTTGGAGCCGCTGGACGTGGAGTAGCTCTCGCTCTTCCTGCGAGGGAAAGGAGAGCAAACGTGGTTTTCTTGCATTAGAACAACTTCATTCTGGATTCTGCTGTTTTCTTGGATTTTTTAGACCTTCCTTCCTCATTTTGAATTTGAAGAACCTCCTTCCGTATTTTGAATTTGAAGAACGTCCTTCCTCATTTTGCTATTCCCTTGAATTTGAAGAACATCCTGCTGTACTTTGAACTTTAAGAACGTCCTGCTGTATTTGGAATTTTAAGATCTTCTTCCGGTACTTTGAATTTTAAGACCACCCTTCTGCATTTTGAATTTTAAGACTGTCCCGCTGTACTTTGAATTTTAAGAACATCCTTCAATATCTGGAATTTTAAGACCGCCCTTCTGTATTTGGAATTTTAAGACCTTCCTGCTGCATTTTGTATTTTAAGATCACCCTTCTGCATTTCGTATTTTAAGACCTTCCTGCTGCATTGTAAATTTGAAGACTGCCCTTCTGCATTTGGAATTCTAAGACTTTCCTGCTGCATTTGGGATTTTAAGACCTTCCTGCTGCATTTGGGATTTTAAGACCTTCCTGCTGCATTTGGAATTTGAAGAACATCCCTCTGTATTTTGCTGTTCTCCCATGAGAGCTCATCCCGTGTCCCAACTTCCATCTGGCTACAGTAAGAACAGTGATTTTTAGGCCCTCCAGCTCCAGTAGCACTGTGAACACTCACAGCTGGACTGTGCAGCACGCACTGCTGGTCCCCTCAGCCTGCTGGGGATGAACTATCAGAGCTGGCACTGGGAAATGGGACTGGAGGGACTGGGAGCACACCCTACCTGTGCTTGGGGGATGCAGACCTCGACGGGGACCTTGAGTAACTCTGATCTCGGCTTCCACTTCGACTCCTGCTCTCTCTTCCTTTCTGGACACTGCCAGAGACAAAGAACACTCAGTTATTTTGTTTTAAGTACTCATGGGATAAAAACCAGCTGCTTCCTTATAAAAGCTTACCCATTTACTGGGCTGCTGGAGCTGGCTCTCTTGGCTCCCTCTGTTTTCCTTTTAGCATTCTTCATGGCCTGCACAGGTAGGGGTGAGGGTTTATTTCCTTTCACCTCTTTTGGAGACTCTGCAAGAAGAAGCTTTTATTACCTCTTTGGAAAGTACCTGAAAGGACTTGAGGCTCCCCTCAGCCCAAGTCTGCACCAAGCAGAGCTGCACAGCTGGGCTTTGCACACGTGTGCACACACAGCCACCCACAAGCAGATCTCAACAAGTTCACAGAAGGCAGAAATTCATCTGAAATGTTTCTGCCAAAGTACTGAAGCCACTGCAAGAAGAGGCAGAAAACCACCCTCCTTTCACTGCCAGTTATTCATGTCTGAAAGGTAAACTGGGGAAGAAGATGGTGAATGTTTTCTTCCAGGTGAGACTGCACCAGACTGGAAACTTTAACCAACAAATTCCTCACCCAGCATCCCAAAAATGTTACCCCTGCCAGAGATCCTCTGCTTCAAAATTGCTTCAGCACCACATGCCAGTGGCAAGGATTTGAGTTTATTGCCAAATCCACATAAAAGCAAGCCCCTGGCCTGTATGGGTTTAAACTAGTCTTAATTTCAGACTAATTTGATTTTAGCTTTTATCTGATTCAAGAAATCACAAAGTTACAATGCTATTCAAACCCTGCCAGTTGAGTAGTGCTAGAAGCCATCTTAAAAAAAATCCCCAACAAACTCCAAACCACACTTGTAAAAGCTTCCCAAAAGGGTAAATACACATGAAAGATGTGCAAGAGTTATTAAAAATGAGTTATCCACTATTTACCATTTTTTGGGATAGGGGAAAACCCCGATGTGTTATCCAAGCTTGGAACTCCCTCAGGTACCAGACCTTTAGCTTGTGCTTTTGCCTCTTCAATAGCCAATTTCTTCTTTTCTATTTTACTTTCCAGATCAGATAAATCCACCTGTGAACACAGGAGCACTGCTTGTGAGAGCTGAATTCCCTGGTCACCCACTCCCAGGGAAGGGAATAAAAATCCAAGGAGTCCCAGACAGCGACTGCTCTTTGTTCACTTCCAGGCTTGCAGCTGTGGTTTTAAACAGGCTCCAATTTTCCAACTCCTGCTCGGAGCTGCAGCCTTCACTGAGAGTTCCCAACATGAAAAAGAACCAAACCTTTTTCCTTGTGTAGAGCTGCAAGATTTTTAAGCAGATTTCTTGAATTTCTTCCTCAGTTGCTCCAAACAGTAAAAACCAATGTGGGCGATTTGGAAGAGGGATCTGAAAGGGAGAGAAAAACAAAAGCTGAGATTTCTCCTCCTGTTAAAAGGGCTTGAAAAAAGCCCCAAATCCATGAAAGTGTGGCTCACCTCCAGTGTCCTGGCTGCCAGGTAAATGCAGGCACAGGCAATGCTTTCTGGCTGGAACCTCACAAAGACATCTGTTCTCAGGCTGTCGTTCATGTAGTTCCTGAAAAACAGGAGAGCAGGAGGTTGCAAGGCACTGCAAAGCTCTTGGGGGCTCTTGTTCTGGGTTTTTGACTTGGTTTTACTTCTACAAGGGCTATTTCTTTCTGCATTCAGTTACTAGCCTTCAACATTATACTCCTGTAAATCTAAAGAGAAGCTGAATGGTTTTACTAAAAGAAAAATAAAAGAAATAACTACATTAAATCCCTCAAGGGGAGGGACGTGTGACAGAAACAAAGTCTGACTGCTGAAAATTCAGTGGTGAGAAGAGAACCAATTTTAACTTCACTTTTGCTGCTGGATCTCTACTGGCCTGCTCTCATGCAATAAACAAGTTATTTTCATCAAGACAACATACAGTGTGCTCAGAAATACTCAAGTTCTAGAATTTTAGGTTCACATGTCCCCCTGCAATAGGGCAGAACCAGGTGTCTGGCAAAAGCTGCAGCTCCTGGAGCAGTTCTCCCATGAAATGCAGTCCTCTTCAGCACAGGTCAGCTTCCAGTGGGGTTTAAGGGTCCGTTTCCATCCAGAACAGAATTCCTTTTGATGCAAAAAGTCAGCCATAGGAGAAATCAGGGTGTTTGGGAGCATCAGTTCAGGAGAACAGTCAGTATTCGGGCAGATCTCCTCTTTGGCACATGAAATAAGGTTTCCAAATTGTCCCATTTCAGTAAGGTTGCTTAAAATGAATATTCACAGAATGAGAAAACTGTAAAATATTGCACATATTCCAGTCAGTACAATTAAGCATTATATGTTGTTAAATCTTAAATACACAAAGTAAATTCCTGTGAATCTGTCAGCTGATGTGCTTTAGAAGATCTAGACTTGAGAGCACATATGTCAGTAAAATGTCAGATGAGAAAAACTAAAACCAGACATAATAAAAGTCCTTAAAATAATACTTTAAATAATAATTTACCATGTGGGTACCCAGTATACAAGGATTCAGTGACCCCCAAGGTGTCCAAAGCAGAGACCACAGGCCAGGCACCTGCAAGGTTTCCAGGGACAGAGAGCAGGGATTGCAATTCCAGGAGTCTCCAAGTCCCACCTGCCCCAGCTGTCCTCAGTTCCTGTTGACACAAACAGCAACTGCTGCCCCAAAAAAAAGCAACACTGAGCATCAGCTCATCTTTCTGGGAGAAAGGAGCTTCTAAACCTGCTGCTGTCCCAGTGCAAAGAGAGCCCAGACCTTCTGGCCAAAGGAGTGATAAAGGAAAGGCTGACTGTGAACATCTGGAAGCTGCAAAGCTTTTTTTTTCCTGCCTTGCCAAATTGAGAATCATGCCAGCTTCCAAGTATGGCCTCTGCACGTGTTCCCTGTGGGCTCAGTCAGACACAGGAGGAAATGAATCCTTGTCACAATAGCTTAAGAAAAAGGTAATGTTGTAAAAATGCACATTTCAAAACCCAATTATACTGGATACCCACCAGTTTTTGAGTACTGGAAGCACCAAACAGAGCACGCAGATGTGTTATTGTAACACCTGACCCCTCTCCCATCTGGGGTAATTCCCTCCCCCCCTCCCCTCCTTCCATAAGCAGCAGATTCCTGGCAGTCCAGAACTCCCATTCCACTGCTCCATGCAATGCTTCTGGGAAGTGTCTCTAAATATCACATTTTTTCTCCAAGCTTCACACATGTACTATTTTTTTCATTTAAACATCTGAGGTAATTGTATCTTTCAAACTATTCATTTTTGTTGTTGTTGTTAATTCATCCCTTTTAAAGATTTAAACCCCACCTTAATTCACTTTATCATCTAAGAAACACACCACGTTATAACAGTTAAGAGAAATAGAACATTAAAAAAAAATAAATAAATTCAGAACTTCAACGCTCAGGTTATCAAATATACAAACAATCAAAAAAAATTAAAAATAAAAGCACAAGAAGCAGTTGGCCAGTTACTCTACTATCATGTATATACCACCTGTCTAGAGCCAGCCTTCTCTTTGGAGAGCTTTGGGTTGACTGAAGACGGCAGCTATCCCTGCACCATGGGCAGCAGAGGAGAAGTCTTAGTCACTTACCCTCAGAGGCTACCCTTTGATCAAAAGAGTACAGAAAAGAAAAGTCAAAACTGGTTCTCTACACACAGCTCACAGTACCAGACAGTTCAGTCAGCAGAAATATGGTCTTTGGATTCACTAAAGGTGGTGTTTTGTATTTTTTTTTAGACCATTGGTATTGTTAAAAAAGCATTATTTGGTAAAGTTTAAGATGTGGAATTTTACAGAAGCTTCCCACCCCCGAGCAAATATTTATTAAATGAGAACAATAAGGCAGAGAACATTTCTTGGCAAATATGAATCCAGGCTATCCATCTACCCAGCCTTAGAAACTGACATCTTGCATTATCCACATAGATAAAAGAAATTTATCTGTGCTGAGGTTTAGATACACCTGAAATCAAACTCAGGCCCTGGGAAAAGCCATTTCCCAGCACTGGGAACAAACTTGAATTACACCCAAGTTCTCCCTGAAGAAAACCCCAAGGGAACAACTCTAAACCCACCCAACCTTTCCCCTTCAGCTGGAAAGTGAGAGCAGAGAGGAGGGAAGTGAGAAGTCAGGGTGGAAAGCTACCTTACCATTAAAACACTGCCTCCAACTTAAGAGGCCGCTCAACATTTGGGAAGTAGTTTGGGGCACACCAAGGACAGTGGAGCTGTCTGGGGTGGCCCCAAGCACTGCTGAGCAATGCTGCCCAGTGCCTCAAGTGACATATTTCTGCTACTGCCCCTTCTGGTCTCTTAGAACAAAGAAAATCAACTTACCATGAGGTCTGGACCAGGTGTTGGTTACGTTCACATTCTAATACCTGAAGGTACATAACGATTATCTGGAAGATATGGGTCATTGAGTTATTAACCAGCATCTGGAGAGCCACCTGCTTACTTCAGAGGGACATCCATGAGGCATCTGTGATCCTCTTTCAAGGCCTAAAACACTCCACATGAAGTGTCTGCACCATCCCCAGTGTTTATCCACACCAGCTCTGACCTTCTGAGCCCTTCTGTCCTGCTACTCAGGCAGGCCCTGTCTCCACCTGGGTTTGCTTTAGGGATTTTGTGGATGGATTTTCATTTAGGGATTTTCATTTAGGGATTTTGAGGATTGATTCGGTTCTCCTACAAACCTCACAAATCCTTTTTTAGCTGCAGCCTGGGGAGAAAAAGCTGCTGAGTGCAATCAGCAGAGAGGGGAGTTGGCAGTGCTTGCAGAGAACAGACCTAACACTGTGCCATGGTTTGTTCAGCTCTGAGGGGTTTCCCTCTGCTTTGGAAGGAAAACAAGGCTGCAGAGAGGAAGGATAATGGCAGGATTCACCCCATTAACAAACTACAGCTGCCCTCTGGGCTGGGTGACAAAAGGAAATTCTGTATGTCAAGAAGCCCAAAAAGGCAGCTCTGGACAGGAGTTTTTTAGAGCAGAAAAGAGCAAGATCCCCAGTTGTGCTGGCACAGAAATACAAATTCTTTTACAGTTTAGGCACAATTTAAACATTTGAGGCAATTGTATCCTTCAAGTATCATCCACTCTGACACTTGTTACTTTTATATTGAGCCTTGCCTCGGTTCTAGCCAAGCCTGAGCGTGGTTTTAACACCCTCCTAACTGGCTCACAGACCTTTAATACCTCAGCACGTTCCCAGCAGGAGTGACCACGACAACCTCAGGCCTCCAAATTCCTCCCTGCTTGGGGGATCTAAGTTGAGGTGATGTTTTCTACCACCACAGCTACCTACTGATCCAATCTGCCTTCCAGGAATACTGAGCACCTGCATCCACCTCGCCGTCACTCAGCAGTGATACGAGACCAATTAGTAAGAGTCTCTTAAATGAGAAAGAAAACATCAGGATGGTAAGAAACTAATCTCACTGAGTTCACTGATCATCATGTGCAGTCCACAGAGCTTCCAGGCAGCCTCCTCAAAGCTTTACAGAACACCAAACCTTGGTTATGGAGTGAATTTATAAAGTACAAACCTTATGAGGGTGCTTCACGTGAACACAAAATCCCAACTCCTTCAACACTCTTCTTTCTGCCTTAATTATTTGATTCTTCAAGTTCACATATTCTTGATCCAGTATGAGAGGCACAGGTTTTCTGCAAGACAAGGTCAAACTCACAACATGATCACCTTAACCCTGAAGGAAACTCAGGTTGAGTTGTGTCAAAATAATAATTAAAAAATCATTATTTATAACACCAAAATTATTGATTTATTGAAACAGGTCAGCTCACTTCATGAGATCACTTTGAAATATTCCCTGATTTATGAAACAGGGAATGATGCTGTTGTGAAGTCTGATCCTTTAAACACAGCACAGGTAGGTCAGATAATTCTGAATTCTCAGCTTACTTTTTCTCCCTCAGGTGTCTGAGGCGATGGAACACATTGATCACGTCCCGAATGCGTCTGGGGGCTTCCTCAATTTTGGATGCCAGGTGGACACAGGCCATGGAAACATGCTGAAAAACGAGCACAAAATAGAATATTTCCTATATTTGATTTCCTGTTCAGGAACTGAGCTCCTACAACAGCTTAAGGATGGATAATGAGGGAAAAAAACAAGAAAAAATATCAAATTTTCGACAAAAATCACTATTAAATAGCTTTGTAAAATCATGTTTCTCAATAACTATAAACTCCAGACTAGGTCCTAACACTGATCACACCTCAGATAACAGCTTGCCAAGAGAGATCAGAAGATAAATATGGCAACAAATGTCATTTAATGCCTTCTTACCTCCATGGAGTGCTTCACAAAAGACTTGGTATAAAAGAAACGCTGGAATAACACCTGTCCTGTAGCCATAGCCACCTAAAAAGAGAGATAATCACAACAGCCATGAACAAAACTACCAATTCCAAAGAGAAATTTTAACAGATTGAAGACCCAGAAGATTAACTAAGCACAGGAGGAAGCTTAATGGTATCTAAAGAAAACTAGAATTGCTAAAGTAATTAAGTTGGCCAAAATGTTATCAACGCTTTAAACATTGCCTACGAGTCAAATGGAGACAGCAAATCCCAATTTTCTTTAATAAAAAATGCGAAAATATGCTCCAAGCTATTCAATTAATAATAAAAACCAAGAAAAATCCAAAAATCCAATAAAATTCAAAGTCATGAAAGTACGTTAGAAAAATATTTGCTTTTTGGGCGTGGAAAGGAAGAGGCAATCTAATCGCGTCATGATTTGCATACATTTGAATATGCTAAGGCTCGGTAGCCTGGAAAGTTTTAGGCTCAGAGAGCAACGAGGCCGTTTGGCCTGAAATTCTCCGGGGAAACAAAAACCTCCTCGAGGTCACCACGGCTGCAAAGGAGCCTTAGGAAATCCGCCTTTGCACAATCCCCCCGCGGAGGCGGCGCAGGAAGGCGCTGACATCACCCGCTTCCGGCAGCCGGCGGCCCGGGAAGGCCCGGAACGACCCCCGCACATCGGGCGGCCCCGAACGAGCCCCGCACACCGGGCGGCCCCGCGGCCTGCCCGGCCGGTAACTGCGGCACAGCCCCGGGGCCTGCCCGGCCGGTAACCGGGAGATCGAGACCCGCACAAAGAAGGACCCGGCTGAGTCCTGGCTCTCTCCCCTGCCCGTGCCCAGCCCCACCTGCGGCAGCCGCAGCAGGATCCCGGCCGCCTGGATGAGCTCGCAGCCGGTGACGCGCAGCTCGGTCTCGGTGTCGGGGTCTAGGCCGCTGCTCATGGACGGCGTGAAGCGCAGCGTGTGCTCGGGCAGCAGGCAGTTCTCCAGCGTAATCAGCACGCCCGAATACAGCCGGTCGCCGATCAGCACCGCGCCGGGACCCGGTACCGGGGCAGGAGCCGCGCCGGCCGCCTGAAGGCCCGCGGGGC
>JAYDZK010000076.1:6080498-6094530 GCA_034509185.1 Euphonia xanthogaster | reverse complement strand
CAGAAAAGCCAAAACCTGAGGCATCAGCACAGAACCTGAAAAACAGAAAAGCCAAAACCTGAGGCATCAGCACAGAACCTGAAAAACAGAAAAGCCAAAACCTGAGGCATCAGCACAGAACCTGAAAAACAGAAAAGCCAAAACCTGAGGCATCAGCACAGAACCTGAAAAACAGAAAAGCCAAAACCTGAGGCATCAGCACAGAATGTGGCAAATAGAAAAGTTAAATCCCGAGATATCTGTAGAGAGTCTGGAAAACAGCAAAGCCAACACCTGAGGGATCAGCACAGAGTCTGGAAAACAGCAAAGCCAACACCTGAGGCGTCACCTGTCCGTGATCTCTTCCCCTCCAGGCCATGCCAAGGATGCTCTGAGCCTGGCCCAGATGCAGGAGCAGACCTTGCAGCTGGAGCAGCAAACCAAACTGAAGGTGGGTTGGAATTTCTCACCTTGGGACTCCTCAGGGAGCTGCCAGCTTTGGGAGGGACAAAAGTTAAAATCCTTCTTTTGCAGAGGATGGTAAATTTGCCTTTCTGCTCAGCTTCAGCAAATTGTAGTTATTTGCCTTTAGGAGAAAAAAAAAACAAACAAGTCATTCTGGAGGGTGAATCTCAGCTAATTTGGAGTATTCTGACACAATTTTGTGTGGCTTTGATTAAAACTTGCATGTCCTGAGTGGTTTTGTAACTCCTGGAGTGTCACTGCTGCTTTTGGGGAATGACAAAGGGTTCCTGGAACTGTAAAGTAACTCTGTGAAGGACAGACTTCTGTTTCTCTTAGAAAGGAATTCAGGGATTCTTTGGGTGTTGCTTGATCTCTTGGATGGTTTTTTTTAAATTGTGTTTAATCCTGAAATTGTTGATTATGATATTTCTTATGATGATTCAGAATTTAATATTTTGTCGCATTTTATTGTAATATCTTATTGTCATATTTTATTGTTATATTTTATTATAATATTTTATCACATTTTATTATCATCATATTCTAGTGTCATATTTATTATAATGTTTATTACAATATTTTAGCATCATATTTAATTATAATATTATAGTGTCCTTTTTTATTATCATAATTTATTAATAATATTTATTTTAATTGTATTATTATTTCTATTTATTATCATATTTTAACTTTCTTCTGTCAGTGGTCCACTTTCAAGGGTACCCCTCTGAATACAGAGGGATTTCTTGGAGCCTGACTGTCAGTAGCATTTCTGTACAGATGATCTGTGAATTTCTGGTGATGGAATTCTGCTTCTGCCCCAGGAGTATGAGGCTGCCATAGAGCAGCTGAAGAATGAGCAGATCCGGGTGCAGGCAGAGGAGAGAAGGAAAACACTCAATGAAGAAACCAAGCAGCATCAAGCAGTAAGGGAATGAGGGGGAAAAGGCAATGATGCTTTCATTATCCCTTTCATTATCCCTTTCATTATCCCTTTCATTAATTATCCCTTCTTGGGAGAGGGGCTCTGGGGGTGTTCACAGGCTGAGCCCCCGTTTTGTCCTGGATTTGTGATGTTGAGCTGGATTTTTAATCTTCTTGGACTTTTGTTCCCAAGTTCTTGAACATCCAGAGGAATTGGTGGTAGCAGTTCCTCTCATTTGGTGTTTTTTGGGGTTTTCCTAAGGGGCTTTTCAGGGAAGTGTTGAGAAATATTGGTTTATCAGCTGTTTATGTTAGCCTGGACTGTGAAATGGCTCTGAAGTTACTTGGATTTCAGTCTTAAGTGTTCTGTTTCTTCTGAATTAAACAGGAAAAGATATCTTAGGAGGAGAAGTGATGCAAATCTGAGTTGTGAGCACTGTTGGTGCTCCCTGGTTTGCTTCAGCTTGAGTGGCTGATGTGGCAATAATCCTGAAACAGGGAAAACAAGGGCTGGCCTTAATGTTAAAAGTTAAATTATGGGGATTTCTTACTCTGAGAGCACAGGAGAGGAGGGAATTGATTCATTCTAGTGGATTCTCCAGCTTGGGGAGTTTGCTACAAATGTTTATTTGGCACGTGGTGCTTTTACCCTGGCAGAGTTTGGACTTTGAGCAGGGCTGGCCCAGGAAGCAGCTGCACACTCTGCTGCTCTCAGGGCTTGGTTCTTCACCTCCTGCTGCTCACAGGGCAGCATTTGAGGTCACAGCAAACTCTGGCTTATCTGAAATCACAGCAGACTCAAATATACTTGGTAAATAACCAGAATAAATCCATGGTGTTTTACTGTTGCTGAGGAGATCATTCCAAGCTGTTCTGCTCTCCCTGTGTTTGGAATAGAGAATGGGGTCAGCCCTGACACAGAGTCCTCCCTGGATGTGCATCCTCAGCCCTCTTCCAGTTCAGTAGAGATGACTTGGGTTTATTTGGAGTTGCAGTGATTGATAAGAGCAATTAATGAGGAACAAGGAAATCTTCATCAGAACCATCAGCACATCCTGACAGTTCTGTTGCTTGCAGTCACCAGTCCAGTGAATGTGGTTCAGAACATGAAAACCTTATTTTTCCCACTGAAATCTCCTTTTGTGGGCCAAGAAACCCTTGCTCTTTGTGTTGACATCTGTGATCCCTTAAAATGAAGTTAGACTGTAGAGATTTCTGAGCACAGAGAAGTTCTTGGTGCTGACTGAGGACATTTTACCCTGTTCACATGCAAATCCAGGATAATTTTTATATTTGTGTGGATTTTCCCATTTTATTTGTTTATTTTTTTCCTCCTGAACCTGATTTCCCTGAGGAGCAGGCTGTGTTTTAGCTGCCTGATTTGTGTCTTGTGTTTTGTTTTTTGAAGAGAGCCCAGTACCAGGACAAGCTGGCACGGCAGCGCTACGACGAGCAGATGAGACAGCAGGTAGGGTGGGTTCCTGCTCTGATCCAGCTGGGAATGGCCTGGGAGCCCTCTGAAATCCAGGAGATGCTCTGGAGCTGTGCCCTGTCCTGCTGGGCACAGTTGATCTGTATTATCTGCTCAGCAGCAGCACTGCACACCAAGGGCTGGGCATTAGGACAAAGCAGCAGCTTGGGATTAGGAGGAGGAATCTGGGAGATGGGGAGAGGAAAACACACTTCAACCTGAGCAGCAGCTTCTGGAAAATATTTGGAGTGATGCCTTGGGAAAGCTGGTTGGAGGAGAGGCTGGACATAGTTCCAGAATGAAGCAGGGATTTATGAAAAGTTTCTCCTCAGTGGATCCACCTTGGGCAGCACAAGAGCCCAGCCAGGGCTGCACCCAAGATGAGCCAAAATGGTCCCAAAAAATGGGTGATCAGTCACAAAATTATGAATTTTAGTCCATTTGCACCTTGGGGTGAATTGTCCCATCCCAGCTTTAGCCCAGGCAGTCCCATCCTTGTTTTTCTCTCTCCAGCCCACGCTGTTTGTGCTCCTGGGCTGAGATTTGGCTCATTTGTCCTTGGTCCCCAGCTGGAGCAGGAATTGTTTTGTCTCCCTGCTCTGTGCCCAGAGCTCCCCATCCCATAATATGAAGCCCAAACCCACCCACTAAAGCAGCTCAGAATGTGGAAAACAGAAAAGCCAAAACCTGAGGCATCAGCACAGAATGTGGAAAAGAGAAAAGCCAAAACCTGAGGCATCAGCAGCACTTAGATTTACACTTGATGGAGTCGTTAGAACATCAACATCTCTTCTGCTGTCATCTCTCCCTGTAGCAACTTGCTAATGAGGAAAATCTGAGGAAGCAGGAGGAGTCTGTGCAGAAGCAGGAGGCCATGAGGCGAGGTGAGTGTTTTGTTCAGCTGCTGAGGGTGTGAGGCCATGTGGGGTCCCTGTGCTGATCTTTGTGTCCATGCTGTGCTTGATGTCAGATTGGCAAGAGCAGGTAAACCCCAGGAGTGCTAAAATTACCAATTGCTTCCAAGGTTAGTTTTAGAAAGGGCTGCACTCCTAAACATCTGCCCTGCCCCTCCTGGATTTCCCAGTGAACTGGCAGCATCTCCTGAAATTCTGATTTCATCCTGGAACAACCTGAAACAGAACCAGTTTTGAGGAGGGGAGAGAAACAAAACATCTTCTGGGAGGAGTGGTTGAATCTGTGTCACCTCCTCTCCATTCAGTTTCCTGCAGAAAATAAAGAAGTTGTGGCGTGAAACTTGCTTAGCTTCTTTTTGTTGTTGGGAATTGCCAGAATTCCTGGGTTTGCAGAACTGCACTGGGTGCACGTGTCAGAAATGTTAAGAAGTGTTCATGTTAATTAAGTGAATGGGATGGGAAGGGTGGTTTGCTCCGAGCACTGATGTGGCCAGCTGTGCTGCCCTCCTCTGAGGGAAGTGTAGCCTGATAACACAGCCCAGTGGTGAAACCCTGTAAGGTTGGCTTGTTTCACTCCTGAATTCCTCATTCATTCTCCTTTCACACAATCCCATGTTTGCAGTAACAGAGCTTCCAAAATCCCCTTTGGCACCGTTTTCCTTCTCTTCCTTCCAGTACACAGCAACTTCTATGGGGTTTTCCTTCTCCCAGGCCCAAATTTGACCTCTCTGCTGTTTTTTTTTTCCCCCCAAGCCACCGTGGAGAGGGAGATGGAGCTGCGGCACAAGAACGAGATGCTGCGGGTGGAGGCGGAGGCGCGGGCGCGCGCCAAGGCCGAGCGCGAGAACGCCGACATCACCCGCGAGCAGATCCGCCTCAAGGCGGCCGAGCACCGCCAGACCGTGCTCGAGTCCCTCAGGTGGGGCAGCGGGGCCTGAGCCTGGCGCTTGTCCCTCTGGAGCTGCTCCATGTGTGTGCAAGAGCCTGGGGTTTGTTCCTCTGGAGCTGCCCCATGTGTGTGCAAGAGCCTGGGGTTTGTTCCTCTGCAGCTGCCCCATGTGTGTGCAAGAGCCTGGGGTTTGTTCCTCTGTAGCTGCTCCATGTGTGGGAAGCCCTGAGGTTTGTTCCTCTGGAGCTGCTCCACGTGTGTGGGGGAGCCTGGGGTTTGTTCCTCTGCAGCTGCTCCATGTGTGTCAGGAACCTGGGGTTTGTTCTTCTAAGGAATTTCAGCCCGGTGCTTCTCCCACCTGTGGGAAAACCTGGGGTTTATTCTTCCAGGGAATTTCAGCCTGGTGCTTCTCCAAGTGTGTCCCCACCTGTGGGAGAACCTGGGGTTTGTTCCTCTGGATCTTCCCCAAGTGTCCCCCCATGTGGGAAGCCCTGGGGTTTGTTCCTCTGAGGAATTCCAGTGTTGTGTGACCTCTCTGCTTGTCTCGCTACATTGTCACCCGAATGGCAACCAGAGACATCCAAAGTGATACAATTTTTCTAGATTATTTTCAGCCTTTTCCTCTAGTCCTGGAGCTCAGCAGCTCTGAGAACCCCTCAGTTCTTTCAGTTCCCCTCAGTTCTTTCAGTTCCCCTCAGTTCTTTCAGAACATCCATCACAAAGCTGTCATGCAGCTTGGCTCCTCAGGGCTGTTTAGCTTTGGAATTGGTTAATTTTAGGTCCTTTGAGATTTTTGAACAAAAAGAGCTTTAGAGTTAAATACCTCCAGCTCAGCACAAATAATGCATTAAAGAAGTAAATTGTACCATCTTAGGGCCAGGTGCTTTTCTGGACTTAATCCCAGCTCAGGTGTAGGCATCAAATGATTATAAATATGTTTTCAGATTATTATAAATATATTTTCAGATTATTATAAATATGTTTTCAGATGATTATAAATATATTTTCCGTGCTTGTTCACATTCCAGTTCTGAGGTGAGCCCTGAGCTTTGACTTGTTCTGAAGATGAACAACTTTAATACAATCTGAAAGCCTAATCTTTAAATTGTCTCGAGTCCTTGAATTCCCTTTCTCTCCTGCTTGCCACAGGACAGCTGGGATGCTCTTTGGGGAAGGATTCCGTGCCTTTGTGACAGACTGGGATAAAGTCACAGCCACGGTAAGCTTGGGAAACCTGGCAGTAGCTTCCAGAAAAGCCTGCTTGTAAATGTGTCTTAAACTCCTGATTATGTCACAGCTTTAAATCTAATTTTGATGTAGCCTAGAGAGCACTTAGAGAACTGCTCTGTGTGCTAAATAAATTGATTAAAAGCCAGACCAGCATCTTTTCACAGGACAAAAGGGCTTGGACATGGAATCTTGGGGACAGAAAGTTGTTTCTCAGTGTAATACTTAAAACAGCAGTGAAAATATATTTTTAGTAGCGTGGCTGGTTAAAATAGAAATTTTTGCTTTAAATCAGTCACCACCATCTGCTCCACCCTCTGATTTTCTACACACAGGCTGATACAAAACATCCTTTGCCTGAGAGCTCTGGGGAGAACAAGACAAGCTTTTAGTGGCTCCTTTTGTCATCTGTTCCTGGGGTGTCTGCAGCATTCCGAGCCCTTTGTAGATCAGGGCTTGGTGCTTTGAGCTGGGCATTCACTTGGCCCAGATACAAATTGTCATTTTTGCTTCTGACATGGTCTTCTCTTGTGAATTTGGGACATTTAGCTTAAAAAAAAAAAAGGAAAGAAAAAGGCAAGTATATTTTTGGAAAGGAGATAACACAGCTGGAACTCAGATTTTCTGTTGCTTTAAAAAGTTTGAAATTACTATAAGGTAAGAAGCAGTCAGTTATTTTAAAGTTCTTGCAGATGAAACCTGAATTTTCAGCTCTAAGTGCTGCTCTTTCTCTACCTCTTCCCAGCCAAGCAGAACCCCAGAGGTTCTACCTCAAGTTTTTTGGTTCATTGTGCTTTTAGTGTAATTCACTTTATTTGCTGATCAGAGACCCATTCCTTTGCTTGATACTTTATGATTAAAAGGTAGATAAATGTCTCCCATGCAAAACCATGACACCCTGTAATCAGACTGATTTTTAGAGTGGGCAGTTGGGTTCTTGTTTGATACAAAACTCATTTTTAAAGCTCTGTTCCTCTCTATCTTGTGACATGACCATCATCAAAAATCTGAGAAAGTGACATCAGATCCATCCAGGCACAGGGAACTTTGTGCTGGATGGTCTAAGGGAGCATGAGATCATGGCTCTGTTTTTAGAGGGAGGCTGCTAAAAAGGTGAAATCTGTTCTGTGTTCTGGAGCTGAGCTGAGCTGGGCGTGGAGATCCCTCACTCTTTGCATCCTGGAGCTCACAGTTCTGACCCCTTGGTGTTTGCACGCAGAGCAGCAGTGATGTCACACATTTCAGCAGAGTGAGAGCTAACAGATGGTGCCTCATGGTTTATTGAGCAGTGCCATCCCTGCTGTCCTTGAGGCTTTTGACCTTGATCTGTACTTGCAGGAGAACTCAGCTTATTTTAAAAGCAATTGCTGCAGTTTGCTCTTTTCTCTGGTAGAAATTATTGGCATCAGCTTTAAGCTGACTCCAGAGCCTGGAATCTTTCTGCTTCACTGGCAGATCGATGGGAATGGCTCATTTTGTGGGGTTTCTGAAGGAACAGCCCAGTGAGTGATGGTAATTCCCATTCCCACGGTGGCAATTCCCATTCCCACGGTGGCAATTCCCATTCCCACGGTGGTAATTCCCATACCCACGGTGGTAATTCCCATACCCACGGTGGTAATTCCCATTCCCACGGTGGTAATTCCCATTCCCACAGTGGTAATTCCCATTCCCATGGTGGCAATTCCCATTCCCACGGTGGTAATTCCCATTCCCACGGTGGTAATTCCCATTCCCACTGTGGCTTTGGCTTTGTTTCTCCTCTGGAGCCCCTCATTCCCTGTGCTGCTGGGCCTGGCACAGCTGTCACCTTCAGCAGATTTTCCCTTTTTTGTGCCCTGCCTTGGTGGCAGCCACAATTCAGCTGTTTCACCTTGGCATCTGAAATTCACCTTGCATTTTCTGCTGTGCTCTGGGGCGTTCTGGCAGGCAGCACCTGGCTGCTGTGGCTGGTTTATCTTCATTACTCAAATTTAGTTGAAAATTCAGCCCCACACTTTTTGGCTGCTGTGGCTGGTTTATCTTCATTACTCAATTTAGTTGAAAATCTGGACATCCCCACAGTTTTTTTTTTTGGGCAGGATGTACTTTTGGATTCAGGACTAAATGCTTCACTTGTGCTTCCTCTGCTTTTTTTGCTGTGCAAGAGCAGTCAGTGAACAGGGAGTGGGAGACCTTGACTGCCTGAACAGGGATAAAACACCTTACCAAAAATAAACCCCTCCTGCTCAGCATTTGTCCTGAATCTCAATTCTCCACCACAGGGCAGCCTGCACACAGCAGCACTGCCTTGCCAAGTGCTTTTTTTTTGCTCATCTTTCCCCCTTTTTCTTTCTTGCAGGTGGCAGGCCTGACCCTGCTGGCAGTGGGGGTTTATTCTGCCAAAAATGCCACGGCTGTAGCAGGGCGTTACATAGAGGCAAGGCTGGGCAAACCCTCCCTGGTGAGGGAAACCTCCAGGATCACCGTGCTGGAGGCTCTGAAACATCCCATCAAGGTAAAATTCACCTTTGGCTCTGTGTTACACTCAGCAAAACTCAGGCTGGGATTGTCAGTGGGGCTGGATAAATGAAATGTTGGGGGTAGAATGGGTGGGCTGAGCCCACTGGTATTCTCTAAGGTGTTTTAGTCCAGTGAGATGTCAAAATGTGGGGTTTTCCTACCTGTGTGTAACTGAATTTGTCCTCTCAAGGTTGGTAAACGTCTCACCAGCAAGGCTCAGGATGCCCTTGAAGGAGTTGTTCTCAGTGTGAGTACTCTGCTTTCCTCTCTTGGGCTGTGAAGGATGGCTTGGGATGCTAAATAAGAGCTGCTGGTTCCTTAAACTCCCTCCTAAAGCTGTAATTCCAGCAGATTTGGAGCCACAGCACCCTTGGGACACGCAGACCATGAATAAGCTCCTGTGTTCACTGTGACATGCATTAAGCAGCCTGTTCTCCTTTTTTTTCCTTGTGGAAAGCAGTTGGAAGTCTTAGTTCAGTCCTTGCTCTGCTGCAGTTTCTCTCTGTAGTCTGCATATGAAGATTCAGAATTCCACTTGTGCCATCTGAAGTTAAGGATTACTGAACCCAAACCAGCTTCTAGGCCAAAAAATCGAAATATTCTGTGCATTTACCCACCCTGAGATTGGTTCTTAACTTGCTAGTTAGTGCTACTTCTGTATATTTGCTTCTGAATTTGCTTCCTGGTTATCTGGCAAATTTAAGAGCTGCTTGAAGCTGCTGAGAGAAAATGCTCCTGCAGGAATAGCTCTCTCCCAGTATCCCCAAGTGCAGTAGGAATATAAATATGGGTTTATCAGAAGGAATATAAATATGAGTTTATGAGAAGGAATATAAATATGAGTTTATGAGAAGGAATTAGCACTGCAAAGAGTTGCTTATGTTTTGACATATCCCTCCCAGGGCATCCATTAGGAAGTGAATATTTAGGTGTTATCTGTTCCTAGAGTAGTCTCTGCACTCCTTCCTGCACTGCTGCTTTTTCTTATGAAAGAATTGTAGCCAAGTGGACAGAAAATCAAGTAAATCCTCACATAGGACAGGAAATGACCTTGGTGTGGAGTCATGAGCAGCTGAAGTTAAGACTTAAAAGCTTGAGCCTGGAGTGCTGCCTCCTTCCTGCAGGTACTGATCTGGGAACCTGGTAGGTGCAGCTCTTTTGGTACCTTCTGATCCTTAAATTTTAACTCTTTCCTTGCAGCCCCAGCTGGAAGCACGTGTGAGAGACATTGCCATAGCAACAAGAAACACAAAAAAGAACAAAAGCCTCTACAGGAATATTCTGATGTATGGTCCCCCTGGCACTGGAAAAACTCTTTTTGCCAAGGTAAAAACCCTGCCAAGATTCTGCCAACCTGCACCTTGCAAAGGGTTCTGAAAATTCCAGGGCCTGTGGAGCTTCCCTGGGCTGGAATGTTGCATAAACCTTGTGTTCCTGCTGGGGAGGGAGGAGAGGGCAGCCTGCCTGCTTCAGCTCTGAGGCTCTGCAGCCACTTGGATTGTGGTGCTGAGAGGAGGCAGAGGAGCCTTTGCATCTGGGAAGGGCCCTTGGAACTGGGGTTTATTTGTGGGAATCACAGCAGCAGCCACTTCCTGGCCACCTCTGTTGGGTTTATGCCCTTGGCTTAAATGGCTCTTTGCTCCTCCAGAGCAGCCACAGGGTGATTTTCACATGGATTGCAGTCAGAATTTGATTTTTTTCCTTGCTTTTCAGTGCTTGTCCACAGCACCTGAGGTTTCATCAACTTTTTAACCACGGCAGATTGGCCAAACTGGTGCAAATTGATTTTTTTTTTCATCTATCAGTCCATTAAACCCCTATCCCAGTAGTTTTCTGAGAGTGTGGCACCTAAAGCTTTCTAAAGCCACCAAGTTTGGGTTTCTAAAGCCCATAGAGATGGACAGAAATGGATAAAATAACCAAAATCACAGCAGCAGCCCCTTCATATCCACCTCTGTTGGGTTTATGTGATTTATTTTTTGCCCTAAATAAAAAATTGCCATTAAGTGATAAAGAACATAAAGAAGAAGCCAATACTCTCCCCTCTGCAAACCAGCACTGACAGGACTGAAGTGCTTCAATTCTCTCTTCATCCTCCCTGGCCTTGCAGTGAAAGAAAAGGTTTAATTTGCTGCTTTTTGTTTCCTTGCAGAAATTAGCTGTGCACTCAGGCATGGATTATGCCATCATGACAGGAGGGGACGTGGCCCCCATGGGCAGGGAAGGGGTCACAGCCATGCACAAACTCTTTGACTGGGCCAACACCAGTAGGAGAGGGTAAGCTGAGCTTTTCTTTAATCCTCAGTTTGGGTTTTTGCTCCAAAAACCCTCACCCACAACTACAACAGTGTAGTTCAGCCCTGAACTTGATTTATTTTAAAATCAAGAAGTTGTTAGAAAGCAAGGTGTTGATCCTGCAAGAACCTTGCTTTTCCCCTGGGGGGGACAGCACATCTCTTCTGAAGTGACCCATGGAGTTGCTCTATAAATTACTCAGTAGAATTATTATTATTTCATGATATTTGTAAGAATAATCCCAATAATTAGTTGCTGTTACTGAGTGAGGTAACACAGAATCTCCTGAAGTTTTCCTAGAATGGGTGAATCCTTGTTCATTAGTGATATTTTAAAAGCTGAAAGCATTTGTTTTTCTCTTCTCTCAAACCCTTTTTACACCAACTTTTCCAGATCAGTCATAATTTGATTGTCTGATCTCACCAAGCTGGAGGAGACTTCCTGCCCACTTGAAAGCTGGGACAAATTTCATTCAGGGTGATTAATGATCTGATTAGCACAAATCAGGTGTTCACACTCTGGATGTTCCCTGTTGCAGCTGCTCAGATTTTAAACACTGAAGGTATTTAAATGCAGCTTCTGGTCTACTTTGGAGAGGGAATGATAAGAAATAAAAGAGGATAAGGAGGAGATAGATGCTAAAGGTATTGACATAAAAATCACAAACAGGTATAAAATATCAGGTATAAAAATCACAGACACAAAACCCAACTTTTGCTTTTTCAGTCACCTTTAAAATCAAATTTTTTATCTGCAGAGGCTCCTCAGGTTGAGGCTGAATTTTGGCTCCCTGATTTTGTAGGAGTGTGTGGTTCATTTGCTCCTGCCAGTGTAAATGGATTTTTGCACTGCAGAGATCCTTGTCCAGCCAGGATGGTAAAATTCAATATTGAACTTTCAGGAGGTGTCACTTTGGGTTTTGTGCTGGTTTGAGCTCAGATCTGTAAATGTGGCTGCCCAGTGATTTATGTGTTCTCTGATTGCTTGAGATGGACATTATCTTGCAGTGTCTCTTTTAATCCTTGCTTCATTCATCACCTAAATCTTTCTATTTCCCCTTACAAAGAAAAGAAAGCAGGGATTTAAAAGCAGGATTTAAATTTTTAAGCTTCTATCCTGAGGAGCTATAGAAGGGAAGGTGTTACAATTTAAGTGAGCTTAGAATTTAAGTGAGAAGTTGGAAGAGATGTGAGGATACTCAGCTGGATGCTTCCATCAAGGAATTCTTTTACAACACTGCCTGGCTCTGAATTTCTCTGCCCTGATAAAAAATTTTGTTCATTTCAGCTCCCTACACTGCCTGATCAAAGCTTACATGTGTCCATAAAATCGATATTCTCACCTCCAGAAGCACTGAAGTATTTAAGCATATTTAATTCTGAATATCCACCAGTGTCAGCTGTTTCCCATTTAGCTGAAATTGTGATGACAGCCACTTTTCTGCAGAGAATATTTGGGAGAAGAAGCTGGGGCTGGGTGGAAGATGTTAATAGGCCTGAAATCCCCTGGAAAAAAAGCTGGGTTTGAAGCTGTGACAGCTTTATGAGCAACCTGCTTCTGTTATTGATAAACATCTTTCCAGGCTCAGTCCCTTGGGAAGAGCACTGCCCTTGGGTTAGAAGTGAATTTATTTTGGTGAATAATTCATGGGCTTTATTAATTCACTTCTCCACAGGTAGTAAAACCATTACATTAGTGCTGCTGTGGTTTGGGAAAGAAAAACCTCACAAAATACCAAAGCAGGCTGAGGACAGGACTCTGGTTTGGGCTTTTCAGAGTGGCATAAGGAGGAAAAGTGGCAGGGAGGTGTCACTGTCACCAAGATTTCTGTACTGTGCCCTGCACAGGTCTCTCTAAAGAGGAGGGAATGCTAAAATAGCACTCAGACTTGAGCAGGTCTGAGTTTCAGTGGCAGTGACACCCAGCACTGCCAGCACAAACTACACACTGTGCCCATGAAAACTCCCACCTGGAATTCCAAACCCACAGGAGTTTAAGGTCATGGGTCTTAGTCTTGCTTCATTCTGCTTCTGAACAGCAGGAACAGAGCTCCAGAGGCCTGGGGGCAGATTTATGGCCTGGGGTGAGTGAAATAAATCCTTATCCAGTGTGAAATAAATCCATTTTTCAGCTGCTGGGCTGGGCCAGGTGCACACCATGGACAGGGTGCTGCAGCTTAGCTCCAGAATGCTGCCTGAGGAAATGCAGTTCCTTGTGCAATTCCTGGGGTGTTGGCAGCTGGGCCAGGAGGATCCTGGAGCCAGCTGAGCCTCTTGGAACCCTGGGCACTGAGAATTTCAGATTTCTGTGCTGCTAGGCACTGACCCCCAGGAGAGCATTGCATCTGAGGCTGAGGAGAAGCTTCCAGAATGGAGTGATGGAGCTGGGATTGTGGGGGTGGAGTTTGGATCGAAGGGTGTGATGTCCCGGGGTGGGAAACTCAGAGTTTGGGGTTTGAGAATAGAGAAATATATGGGGGGCAGGATGGAGGCTTTAGGGTGGAGGCTGCTCCTCCTCCCCCTTCTCCTCCTCCTCCTCCTCCTCCTCCTCCTCCTCGGGTTTGGGTGGTTTTGTTCCCCATTGCAGCCATGGGTGGTTGGTTATTGGGTTAAAAGTGAAACTCATTCTGGTCTCATTTCTGAACTGGACAGTTGATCCTTCAAAGGCCTTGGAGAGAGACAGGGCTCTGGTTTCAGCTTGTTGGAGTGAAGTGAACTCAGGGCTGGTGAGACTCTAACATAGATAAGAACTAACAAACATCTGAGTCCAAGCAAGAAATTCCATCTTGTCCATTTAATCCCAACCCTGGCAAAAAAGCAGCAGAGGCTCCCCAGGCCTGCCTTACCCTGTGCTGTCACTGTGGGTGCTTTCCTTTTGCAGCCTCCTGCTCTTCGTGGACGAGGCAGATGCATTCCTGAGGAAAAGGGCCACAGTAAGTGCTGGGTGTGTGTCTGCTCTGCTCCTGCTCTGCTCCTGTTCCTGCTCCTGTTCCTGCTCCTGCTCTGCTCCTGTTCCTTCTCCTGCTCTGCTCCTGCTCTGCTCCTGCTCCTGCTCCTGCTCCTGCTCTGCTCCTGCTCTGCTCCTGTTCCTGCTCTGCTCCTGCTCCTGTTCCTGCTCCTGCTCTGCTCCTGTTCCTGCTCCTGCTCCTGCTCTGCTCCTGCTCCTGCTCTGCTCCTGCTCTGCTCCTGCTCTGCTCCTGCTCTGCTCCTGCTCTGCTCCTGCTCCTGCTCCTGCTCCTGCTCCTGCTCCTGCTCCTGCTCTGCTCCTGCTTCTGCTCCTGCTCCTTCTCCTCCTTCTCCTCCTTCTCCTCCTTCTCCTCCTTCTCCTCCTTCTCCTCCTTCTCCTCCTTCTCCTCCTTCTCCTCCT
>JAYDZK010000076.1:6030874-6045238 GCA_034509185.1 Euphonia xanthogaster | reverse complement strand
ATTAGATTTTATATATTGTATATTGTATTTTTATATATTATATGTTTTATATATTTTCTTTCAAAAAACAAGAGGTGGATTTTGAAAACATATGAGCTCAGATCTGTGAAATGCTCATGGCAGTTTATTTTCCCTGCTCAAAAGAATTTATTGCTCCTCTTTGATGATCTTTAACGATCAAGACTCTCAAAAGTGAAGAAGGATTTTGGGCTTCCTCACCTGGAATGTTTTAACTGCTCATTTTAAAAAAAAAAAGCACCAGAACATGGATTTTACAGCACATGAAATATTGGAAAAGAGCAGGAAGATGGATTTTAAAACACATGGAGTGCTGTAAAAAAGCAGGAACATGGATTTTAGAACACATTAAATGTTATAAAAAAGCAGGAACATGGATTTTACATGAAGTGTTATAAAAGAGCAGGAAGATGGATTTTAGAACACATTAAATGTTCTAAAAGAGTAGGAAGATGGATTTTAGAACACATTAAATGTTATAAAAAAGCAGGACCATGGATTTTACAGCACATGAAATGTTATAAAAGAGCAGGAACATGGATTTTAAAACACATGAAGTGTTATAGAAGAGCAGGAAGATGGATTTTAAAACACACAAGGTGTTATAGAAGAGCAGGCAGATGGATTTTAGAACACATGAAGTGTTATAAAAGAGCAGGAACATGGATTTTAAAACACACAAGGTGTTACAGAAGAGCAGGAAGATGGATTGAATTAAAATACGAAGTGGGGCCAGGCAATAATGATGTCAGATGTCCTAGAAGCCATCTGAGTGTGTAAAACCTGTTTGGATACACAGAGAGCAGGAGTTGGTGACTTTTCCACTCAGATCTTTGGGAGGTTACTGCCCATGTGTCCAGCACTGCAATAATTAAACCCTCTTGTCAGCATTAATTAGTTGCTCTCTGTGCTTCACTCCACCTGCCCAGGAGGTGTTTAATGGGGATGAACTGCTTGGGAGCTCCCAGCAATCCTGCAGGGAAGGCAGCTCACACTTGTTTTTCCATCAGTTCATTCCCAGTTTGCTCTGTTTCTGAGCTCCAAGAGCATTTCCAAACCAGACACGGCGTTTCTATGAATTTCCTTGCTGTGCACACACACTCTGAGGAGCTGCCAGCACCTTCTGGGGACAAGTGCTCAGCCATCACTTCTGTGCTGAGTAAATCTCCATCAATACCTGCAGCTCCTGTCCTCACTGGTGTTCCAGTAGTCTGGAGGTTCCAGATTTCTGGAGGACTTCAAGGAGGAGGGGAAAAAAAACCCCAAATTAATTTGATTTATCAGTTCAAGCTCCTTACCTTCTACTACTTGATCATAGACTCTTTCTTCACACGTTAGGATCAAATCAAAAACGTCTTTGCAGTTCTGGAATCTTTCTGGCCGTGGCTTGATTCTCTTATTTCTGTCCAACATGTGTAAAATCCCATTCTGTGTGTATCTGAAGTTGCTTGAGTTAAGTATCTTTACTTGAAGGAAAGTCATGGTTTTGAGCAAACGAGCAGCACAAGGTAAATTATTAACTTATCTTTAAATTAAATATTCTGTTTGCAAACCTAAAAATCAGTGACCACTAAAGAAATTCCTAAGGTGAGTGTGACCCCCATCTTGCAGCTGCTTTTCACAACCTGCCACAGCTTTAAAAGGCTCTCAGAAGAAGAACTTTTCTTGGGAAATTATTTTTATATCCATAAATACTGTGACCCCCCAGCATGTGGTGCTCTGTGAGCAGGATGTCCTACATTCCTCCCAGCCACTGCTCCTCACTCTTCAAAGGCCACCCCGAGGTGCTTCAGGAGCCACCTGCACAAAGCCCCACCTGGAAATGAGGGATTTATGCAACTGAAACTGCAAAGGAAGCCAAAGAAACCCCAGCAGCACATCCCATAAAAATATCCTGAGCTGCAGAAATGGGGAGGGATGAGGAGCAACACTGACTTTGTGCCTGTCAGAGCCTCATCACTGTGTGAAAGGAATCTGTGATGCTGCTTGGAGCTATATTTATGCTGCTGCTGTCACTTGGAGGCTCTGATTTTCCATCCTGGAGCCCCTTTTCAGGCAGGGTTCTCTAATCCCACTGTTTTCCACCCTTCTGGGATGTGCACTTCCATTGGGAGCACTTCCAGGCTTGACTGTCACATAAATCTGCTGGCTGGAGTGAAACCAAACACCCTCTGAAGGGAAAGTTGGAGGGGTAAATTGGGAATACCAGGAAAGGTTGGGATTGAGAAAGCCTGGAAGGGGATGCATCTCTGCCTGACTTTAGCACAGCTGTATTTTTAGCCATCTGAGCAGATATTTTTACAATGTAACAGTAAGGGTAACAGCCTGTAATTTCTTGAGATAACAATTCTGAGAATAAAACAATTTCCAGCATTTGTAGCAATTTGTAAGAGGTCATCTGGGCTTATTTCCTTGCTGAAAAGGTGACAGACAGGAATTTCTTTTCAGAAAACACTCCTGCTATTTCTGTAACAAAGGACAAACAATTTCCTGCCTACCTTTTAGCAGGAGCTCAAATTCTACTGCCCAGGTGTGCACCTGTGTGCCCACAGAGCTCCTGTCCAAGCAAACAGCCCCCAAAGCTCTCAAATCCATCAAGTGTTTAACTTCTATTAAAAATTAAACCCAGCTTTCTACCTACAAGAGTCTACTTCACGTTGGAAATAGATTCAGCTCCTCTGTGTGTCTGCCTCACTGCACTTCAGCTACTTGGAATTTCAATTTTTGCACCACTAACTGAGTGCTGGCATGTTTATCACCATTAAATCTTGTCAATTAGCCTGACTTCTGCTGCATTTCTTCTCTCCACGTCACTCCCAAGCCTTTTTTACTCTTCTTTCCCAAAAGGTTTCTCCTGATATTCTCAAGGAATTGTCCTTTACAGCCCAAAGCTCTCACCAGCAGCAATTGCACACCAGCACCCCTGTGAATTTTCCTGGGGTTTGTCACATTTGGAAAAATAAAAACCATTTGGATGGAGCCATCTCAGACTTGTGGTTATTTGCAGAGCAGGAAAAATGAGCACATTTTCAAAATACCATCTCCAAAGTTTCTGCCATTTCCAAAATATGCCAACATCTGCCTGCTCAGTTGGAAGGGGAGCTCTGTACTCCTCATTTCTACATCACTGCAGTTCAAGAGGGGGGGGAAAAAAATGAATCCACAACATCCCACACGCTTCTTTGGGTTCTCTTTTTTCCCTTTCTAGGATAAAATGCTGCTGGCATCTGTCCCCTCGCTTTCCTGAGTGAGCCTGGAGACAGAATTACGCAGATTCCCAAACCCACACAAGATTTCTGTTCCCAGCCCAGCTCTCTGCTGCCAACTTACAGCTATTTTTTATTTTTGCCAAGGGTCCATCTGCCTATAAAAGGAGACTGAGAGAAGCACTGAAGATTTATGGTGCTTTCCTATTTGGTTGCCTGGAATCTTTTTCACCTGGAAAAAGGCAGGAAGGGGATGAGCACATTATTGATGTGCAGGAAGGCTCTGCACATTCTTATTCCAAGGTATAATAACCTGGATTTTTGCTCTTTGGGAGCTCAGGTGAATGCAGATACAACAATTTATGAATGGTTTCCACCACACTGGCAGGTGTTGGGCCATGTAAGTCAGGTTCTCCTTTCCTTCCAACAGATTTTAACTCCACTCTCCCCGTCCTGTGCATCCCTGCTCTCTTTTCAGGACAGATTTTTCTCTGATTTTCTGTGCTGTCACCTTTTGTAGCCCTACCATGCCCAGGAGGACACCAGAACTTGCCTACATTTTCCTTCACCTAACTCTTGGCAGAGTAAATCCACCACATTTCTACAGAGCCCAGTTCAGATTTCACCTCTAATAGAGTAACTGTGCTGAACAGGTCCACAGCGTGGTGGAATTTATGCAGGAAGACTCAGCAGTGGCAAGGATTGATATAAAAAGGAGATGTTGCAGCACAAAATTGGGTTTTTCCAACAGGCACAGCATTGTTGCTCATTCTCATGGGGAATTTCTGTTACTGACTCTGCATTCTCTCCTTTGAGCTAAGGTTATCCCATACTAGTGATGAAGATTTATTTAAAAAAAATATAAAAATAAATGTGTTTAGCTAAATCCCTAAAGCTCTCACTGCTTTTGCTACCCAAATTTAAAATTGCTGTCATGGACAGCAGAAATGCCTTTTACCATCCAATGGATGAGTCCCTGCTCCAGACATCTGGGTAACCCTCCAAACATCCCTAATCCCTCCAAATTTTATCATTATTTGTCACTGACAGGACCCAAAAACCACTTTTAGCCACGAGCACCAACCTAGAAATGGCCAAGAGATTCAAGTCTCTATCCTGTAGGATAAAAGAAAAATTATTTTACTGATGCAAGTGTTCAGCAAGTTTCCTTTTAACTCCCATGTGAAGCTGAAGCTCACAAGTGATTTGAGCCAGAAGTGTTGGGGTACAGGAATTAATTATACAGATTAATGATAGAGATTTAAAATTCCCATCCCTTGGAGTGTCCAAGGGAAAGCTGGGTGAAGCTCTGAGCATCCTGGTCTATGCCAGCTGATCCTGCCCTGGACAGGGGTGGAATGAGATTATTTTTATGGTCCCTTCCAACCCAGGCCACTCCTGAAAATATAAAAGCCAATTTATTAAACTTAACTGGGCAAATGATCCTTGCTAAAATGTACACACCCATTTTAGGGAAAGAAATAAATCTTTAAAGGAATGGCTGGCACTCAAAGCTTCTACATCTTGAAATAAATCTGCTGATTGTTTCCTCAAACACTGCATTTCTTCTTTGGGAAAAGCAGGAGCAGAGCAGAGTGCTTCTCCCCAGAGCATGAGTGGCATTTGCAGGTCTCTTTTCCATATCATCCTTATTTATTTTTTAGTATCTGCATGAGAAACAGAACACCTTGTGGTAAAGTTTGTCTAGAACTTGGTATTCCCTTAAGTGAAATGTGTGAGGGGGGTGAGGCTGCCCAAGCATCTTCCACCTTCAGAACCAGCTCCTTTTAGAGGGAATGAAAGCCTGGAATGGGCACAGGCACCACAGATTCCACTTTGCAGGCTCAGGGGTTATGGCTGCAGCAACTGCCCTCATTCCACACCCAAGAACACGATGCCTGTGCTCTGGAACAGCAACTGCCCTCACTCCACACCCAAGAACACGATGCCTGTCCTTTGGAATGGAAACTGGGCAGTTTGGAACAAAGCAGAGATTGTTCACAAGTCTTTTGCTGGTCCTTAAATTAATAAAGTCTTAAGCTGAACCATTCTATTGGATTGAAATGGAAACAGAGCAGGGTGATGTGGGATATTAGGAAAAAAAATTCTAATACAATGCCAGTCCTTTGGAATTGAAACTGCAGTTTAGAACAAACCAGAGACTTGCACAAGTCTTTTGCTGGTCCTTAAGTTAATAAAGTCTTAAGCTGAACCATTCTATTGGATTCAAGTGGAAACAGAGCAAAATAAGATGGGATATTAAGAAAAAATTCCTAATACAATGCCTGTCCTTTGGAATGGAAATTGCAGTTTAGAACAAACCAGAGATTGTTCACAAGTATTTTGCTGGTCCCTGACTCGATAAAATCTTAATGCTGAACCATTCTATTGGATTCAAATGGAAACAGAGCAGGGTGAGATGGGATATTAGGAAAAAATTCCTCCCTGTGAGGGTGGAGAGGCCCTGCCCAGGCTGCTCAGAGAAGCTGTGGCTGCCCTGGAGGTGCTCCAGGCCAGGTTGGATGGGGCTTGGAGCAAGCTGGGACAGTGGAAGATGTCCCTGCCCACGGCACAGGATGAGCTTTATGGTCCTTTCCAACCCAAACCAGCGTGGGATTCTAAACCATGCCATCCAAAATGATCAGGAAGATGCTAAGCTGGGCTCCATGACATTTCTGCAACATTTGTGCCTGCATGAATGAGCTGCAAAAAAACCTGCACTTGTTTTTCCTAGTGAGGAACAAGCACCCAGCATCTATAAGCCACGAGCTGCAAGGATAAATCCCACTGCTCCTAGGACCTGGTCCAAATATAAATAACCACAAATATAAATAACCACATGGCAGCCCAGCCTGGCTGAGCCCAAAGCTGAGGGGTCTGTCCCCACATGCCAGCAAAGGCAGCAAACACCTGGAGTTCAGCCCTGAGCTCAAGTGCCAGGCAAGAATTTATCAGTGCTGAGCAGCTCAAGCTCTATTTGGGGTGAGAATGGACAGATCCAGCTGCCAGAGGGAAAAGAGAGGGAGTAATGGCCAAGGGCAGGGGCAAAGAGGTGGAGAAGGGATGTCACAGATGCACTGGAGAATGACAAGGGTGACAAGATGACTCCAGGATGTGGCACTGTGTCTGACTGTGCCATCAAACAGCTGAGCCCGCACCTCATCCAAGTGGAAATGCAAGAGGAGTTTGGTTTGGATTGCTGGAATGCAGGGTTTGATCACCTGGCAGTGAGTGACACAGAGATGTCACTGCTGCAGTCACTCCAAGGAGCAGCAGGTGAGGGACAGGGCTCAGGAGGGTCACACAGGACCTGGGGCTGCTCCCTCAGCCTTGGGAAGCAGTGCCAGGCTCCAGAGAGGAGCAGCAGATGCAGGACTGGGAGGGGGGAAGTGCTTTGAGGAGAGGTCTGAGGGAAAGGATGAATGATCCCCTTGCCCAGGGAAACAGGGGCTGCACCAGCCATTTCCAAACTGGCTGTGGGGCTGCCACCCTTGTGCTGTGAAGCTCAGAATTTCCAGTTACAGCTGAAGGTACCTCAGACAGAGCAAAGCACAAACCCTAAATCGATTAAAAACCATTTAATTGAGCACAATTAAATGAGAGCCTGCAGAGAATGCACCAAGCTGGGTGAGGTGTGCAGGAAACATTCCTGGCCTGCAATCAATGCCAGTTGAAGGAATTACAGTTGAAATGAAAATGGGAATTGGTTTGGAATAAAGAAAAAAGGAAGTATAAGCATCCCTAATGTTGGCACAGAAGTTTTGTGCTCATGGGAGGGAACTTCAAGGCAAGAAGCTTTGGCTATCACTTTGCTCCCCTCCCTCAAACTGGGATGAAAGTACCAAAGAATGAAATCACTGCAGCTCTGAGTGGAATTTACAAAAGTCCTCAGCCTCAGATTGGATCCTTCAGTCAGAATTGCTCAGAGCACCTTTGGGACTCACCTTGGATAAGGAAATAAACCTTTCAGAGCACCCAGAAGAGACAGGATGGCAGAGGGTGTTTTATGTTGTTGAAAAGCATTTGCTATTAGATCTGAGTCTGTCCTTTCTGCCATGTCCCATAGCTCAAACAGTATTTCAGTAATACATATCCAGCTCATATATTTTTAATAATTTGATGTATTTCCTTTGTAACGTGAATGAAGCCAAGATTAAAGGCAGTGTGATCAGAAGGCAGATGAAGAAGTGCTGAAAATTTGCTGCCTTTGAAAGGCCCAAGATTTTGCGAAGCATTTTACAATCCTTCATGGAGAAAAAGGGATTGGAATGCAGCCTGTGGCTGGAAGCATGTTGATTTGCAGAAATGTGCCTCTCAGAAGCCTGTTTAAATCCAGCTCAAACACTTCTTTCCACCCTCATCCCTTCTCTCTATTTCTAGGAGCACTGAAGTGCTTTGTAAGACATGGTGAGAAAGAAAATGAGACTTGTACTGCTCTGCTTTTGGAAGAAGTTTTGCCACTGACACCCAGGCCATGATTTCAACTATTTTTAACTCTTGCAAGGTTAGGCTTAAAAAAAAAATTAAAAATAGAGAAAACACCCAAATCCAACAAAAAAATAATAGGAAAGAAAATCCCTCACCAGATGGAACATTCCAAAGTGGCTTCCAGAGACAAAGCCCTCCTGCTGAACACTGGAATGACAGCTCAGGAGAGAAGCTGACAAGTGCTGAGCAGTTCAAAATCCATGAAGAAAAACCAGATGAAAATGTAAGATAAAGACATGCATGAAGAGCTTACCTGAAGCAGAACTTAGGGCAGTTACTCCTCAAGACTGAGCTACACATAAAATATCACATGGGCATCCAACTTCAACATGGAGCTCAGAGAGGTAAAGCTAGATCCCAGCACCAAGATTAGCACTACTTTTTGGGGCTTTTTTTGACATAAAAGAACCAATGTCTTCAAGGGAGATGCACAGAGTTCTTCTTCATTTCTGGAATTTTCCTCCTAACTGAAGCAGCTTTAGGAACTTCTTCAGGACACGTTTTCCACCCTCCCCTCAATTTTATAACCTCATGGAGCCAAAGAGCTAAAACTGGAATCCTGTCTGAAGTTAGGGAGGACAAACTAAGAGAGGAGGCAAAAAATGTCAGGAGCAGAGTAGGAGGCCAAGCTTGCAGGGTAGATGCAGACTGCCTAGAAATCCTAATTAAAAATACCCCCCCATCTGTGAAAATCATCTTTAATGTGAGGGTCACAGACACAGCAGTGTTGAGGAAAGGAAAGAAATCAGCCATGGAGTTACTCACATTGCTAAAGAACCCAGGAGCAATTCCTGCAGAATTTTGGCCAAATTTCCACTTGAACAGCTCCTATCCCTGGGCACAACATCAACTGCTGATGAAGATTTAAACTGAGTTTAAATTTAAACTGTTTAGCAAGTTTCACTCTTGACTAGTTTTTGCCTTCACTTGAAGGCAAAGCTCACCAGCAGTTTTGCTCTATTTTTGTTTCAGCTTTAAGGTCACTACCACAGAATTAGAATTAAATCCTCAAACCCCTTCACAGAGTTGTAAGGGGCAAAGTAATGATAAGGACAAATAATCCTAACGTGGGAAAGGTGGGCTACATATGCAAATACAAGGTGGTGGATGAGAACTACAGACCATGGCTGTGCCTTCCTCAAAGCAGGAGCAGAATTCTCTACTGTTGTCCTAGAAATAACAGAGGAATGTTTTAAAAAGCAACATTCAGAACATTGTTAAATGGTTTTGGGGGCAGTCCTTGATTAGGGCTCAGGGACTTTAAATGCTACATTCTAAAAATTCAATGGGAGATGCTGATACTTATTTTAATTCTGAGTTTTAACTACCACATCTTAAAAGGCTTTGAAGTGCTTCCATTTTAGATCTACTGTAACCACCTACTCAAGTGAAATCTGTATTCCTGGCTCCATTAATCCCCTATTCCTGTGCTGCTGAAACCCAACATATGCCTTCAAGGTACGAGAGCCTGTGCTCTATATTTCACTAATTAACTGCAATGAAGGTACTTTTAATCTCTGCAGAGTGGGTTTTTAATAGCTGTTCCCCCTCCTCACAAGTGAACAGTAGAGGTTCAGTGCATCTCTTCTCTCTAACCTTGCTCTGAGTGAGGTCCAGCAGTGCAGCAGTTCATGTTTGGTTTGAGGTCACTGCTTTCTGAAGCTGGGGGTTGTTTATTGGGGCAGAGGACGTTCCCTCACAGCCACAGGGTCACTGAGCAAGGAGAGCACTCAAACCTCAGGTGTCTCCTCACTGGGACATGGGGACAAGCCCAGCTGTCTCCTCACTGGAACATGGGGACAAGCCCAGCTGTCTCCTCACTGGGATATGGGGACAAGCCCAGGTGTCTCCTCACTGGGATATGGGGACAAGCCCAGCTGTCTCCTCACTGGGATATGGGGACAAGCCCAGGTGTCTCCTCACTGGGATTTGGGGACAAGCAAGGTGTCTCCTCATTGGGATTTGGGGACAAGCCCAGGTGTCTCCTCACTGGAATATGGGAACAAGCCCAGGTGTCTCCTCACTGGGACATGGGGACAAGCCCAGGTGTCTCCTAACTGGGATATGGGGACAAGCTCTGGTGTCTCCTCACTGGGATATGGGGACAAGCAAGGTGTTGGCAGCAAGACTCAAAATTTCAGAGTACAGATGATGAAAGCAAGGCTGGGAAACAGAATAAGCAGCTCAATCATATGGAAGCACCCTCCTTCTGTACGCCCATCCCAACCACACTCCAAGCCCGTGAGAAGAGCAGCCCCTCCCACCCCACAGGTAATTCCAGCCCCTCTCTGAAGTTATGCTCACCCAACAGAACTGAGAGCCCCTGGGACACAAAAGAACTATTCCACAACTCGCTGATGAGAGCAGGTCTGGTTTTGGTTAAAGCCTTTACCCTCAAAACCCACTTCTGGAAATGGAGTTGCTTTCTGTGCTGCCAGTCTTCAGTCTGAAAACCTTAAATTATCTGAGAATCAAAAAAGCAAAGTCACAGAGGCATTTGCTGTTGCCCTATTTCCCTTGCAGTGGCTTTTTTGTTTATAGCTCCTTTATCCTGAGAAAAGGTTGAACTGTTACACTGCAGATCTATCTGGGGAACACAGCAAAGCATGGAGCAGAACCACAATGGTGACTCCAAATCATGCTGAGAGGGGGGAACAGGCTGGCTTCCTGTTGTTTTGGTTTTTTTCTTAAGTACTGCCAAATTCAGCACAGCAGCAGTGAAGAATTCAAAAAGGAAATCTCAAGTCGTTGGTGCTTGTTAAAATTAATTCTCAGTTCAAGGGATTTTCTTTTAAGCAGTTCTTTTAATCAGGATATGGCATACCTCATTAAGATGGGTTTGCAAGATTCTCCTTTTCTCTATAAGCAGAGGGATAAAAAAATAAAAAATCAAATAAACCAGCACATCACATGTGATACATTAAGACTACATCCTACATTTTGAACTTTAAAAAAAAAGGATCCTTGTTGAAAAAACCTCTAGAATGAGTTCCCCAAGTTTTGTTGGTGGGTTTTCTGGTTAAAAAAACTCAACTTTAAAGACAGGTACTTAAAAATAATGCAGCTGGGACATTTTTAGTAGTGTGCCTACCTTTGCTCTCCAGGATTAAACGTTACTGGGCCCTCCTCTGTCCATTCTTTATAATCAACTACAGAGTTATTTTTCCTTGGTGCACAGAGCAAATCACATATCACAAAATCCTCAGTGAGAAGGGTGAGCTCTTTAATGAAAGACATCCTCTCTCCCAGAGAAAGTATTCTGTAAGCCTTACCTGGCAGTTTGTCTGAGCTAAATACAACATTAAAGTCGAGGTGGTCGCTCTTCCCAAATCCAAACTCAGGACAGTCTTTGCACTGAGAAGGATCCACAGTGCAGGGGAGGCAATGGACAATCTGAGGGTATTGATGTGTTCATTCAAGAGCTACACATGGTAACACACTACAAAAGAGCATTTGGGATGTGTGCATTGGAACTGGGTAACAAGTTACAAGGGAGCATTAGAGGCCCACTGTTAAAAAAAAAACCTCCTATAAACTTAAATCATTTAAAGTTCTCCAGCCAAGCAACTCTAAGAGATTCTTAATGCCAAATAATGAATTACACCTTTCAAGGATGAACCACACTGGATTTTTTAAAGAGGCCATGCCACAGGGATACAGTTCTTTGTCTTTCCTAAGCAGATCATTGTACATCTGATCATATGTTGTTTTGAAGTCATAAACATTTGGCTTGTCCGGGGCTGGTCCTGGCAGTTTCACGTGAGTTCCCGTGCCAAAGGATCGGACGCTGAATCCTCGTTTGCTGAAAGACACAAGGAAGGGGGGAGGAGACAATTAGACTGCGTGGACTTGAAAATGAAAGGGCTAAAGAATATCAGAGAGAATTTTAAAAACACCTCTTAGCCAGCAGCAGCTGAGCAAGCAAACTGCCTGAAGTTCCCAATGTGTGTTTTCCTTGCAGTCGCAATCTAAACTCACACACCATTTCAAGGGAAGCACATCTATTCGACTGGAATTTCCTTACAATTATGGCACACAGCTCTCTGGAAATGTCATTTGTGCTTTCCTCCTGCATCCTGGATTTGCAACAAACCCCTTCTGTATTCATGACAACACAGCCAAAGATGGTTTTCTCTTGGTACAAATAAGTAACTGTACTGCTGATCAATACTCAAGTGTCCTGCTGAGACTCCTGGCCTAACTGCATTATTCTTCTCACTTGGTTGCCCAAAGGGTAATTTAATTAGCCCAGGACAAACATTTGTGTGCCTGCCACTGAAAACCATGCAGTGCAATTACCTTTACACAAGTGGGGCAGATTTCTGCTGGCTGCTCTCTAAAACTCTTGGCTAACCAGGGATTACTTCATTCCATTCTTATGAATAACTACTTGTTTAATAGCTAAAATTAAAAAAAAAAAAAAGCAGGAACCTGCTTGTCTTTAGGAGCAATGCCAAAATGTTCTTGCTGATTAACTGAGATACTCAAACCTCAATGCTTTCTTCAGTAGTATTAAAAAAATACAGCAATCTATGGAATAATGGGACAAAAAAGAGATTTTTCTGGGAGTCTAAAGGACAGTTACAGGGTAAATTAGTGTTGCTATCACCATTCGGGTCTGTAATGACAACATAGCTCAAAACAGCAAGACCAGGAGTTAATCTATTTTTTAAAGACTCACACTTTCAGCTTGAATGATTTCAGCAGAGACTGAACAGAGTGAATGATGTTAGAACAAAAATCAAGTGATCACCCAGTGCCTGTGCCCCCACCCCCCCAGAAATAACCCCAAACTTGCAGTGCTTTCCCCTGAGGGGAGGGAGCAGAACTGAGACCCAGGGCAAGAGCTGGCCCCAGACTCCCTGGTCTGCACATCCAAGGAAATTCAGCAGAAGAACCCAACCCAAATTGTCTGCTTGCCTTCAAAGGGAGCCCCCAAAGTGACCCCAAATGCTTCTGGGCAGAGACTGTGATCACCTCCTGCCCCAACCTCAAACACAGCTCTGAAACCATCAACACTTATTTCCTTCAGCTCCTCCTACAGGAACACAGCCCCTCCTTTCCCTTTTCTTGCTTCCCCACACTTTTTTCCTCCAGCAACTATTTATAGATGTCTGTTTCTCTAAACAGACAAGATACATGAGGATTTTTTTGCTTCTTTCTGCAGGACTGGTGACTGAAAATGGATACAAGTGGAAAAAAGTGCAATTTTTTTGTCCCTCCCAGCCCTCCATCACATGTAACTGGTGCAGTTATGAGTCACTGTTCATTTCTTTTCCCTGCAATACTTGCAGATTCAAGTTTTGATTCTGCTGCTTCTACTGGACGTGGAGAGAGACATAATATGTACAGAAGAAATTGCAGTGCTAAAAAATTCATGTTTCAATTTGATCTTTTCTTCCACGGTTTCCTTTATTTTCTTTAACATTATTCTTTGAAGCAGGTCTGCTTGGATCACACACATTAAAACATCCACCTCTGCTGTAGGAGTCCCTGAAGTTTGCATGATCTCATATAAAACAAATCTGAAATCTTTGACATTCAACACATCAAAAATTTGTGCCTCTAAGGCCCATGAGCCATCCAAAATTATTTCCTTGAATAGCTGGAATATGAGTTCCTCACATGGAATTTCATGGTTTGTACCTTGGTGAGTGGTAGTGTCAATTTTTACACTATTTATGCCCCAGGTACAATCAAATATTCTAAAAACATTTCAACAGATTTCTTGCAACAACTGGGGCACAGGAAAGGGAGAAATGCCTGCAGAGAGCCATTAGTCAGGAGTTTTTATTAAATATTATTTGGCTTTTATTAATAGCTGGACACATCCAGAGTAGTGAATCATCAGGTGTTTGTGGAAATGTGGCACATCTGTAAAAATGAACAATTCCTACAAGAAAATGGGTTTGGTTTTGACCTGGTAGAACCACCCAGAAGATGGAAAAAAAATGAGCTTTGGCACAAAGATTAAGGAGAAAGACAGACTAGCAGACTATCTTCTGAAAATGTGGAGCTTAAACTTTAGCAGACTAATGATGACCTTATTCAGGGAGTTGTTTCTATTAACACTATTAAGGCTGATGTAGATAAACTCCAGTTTAAGGACAGAGTGAGTCAGTGCCCAGATCTCATGGCAGCTCTCTGCTCACCGCTCAGTCCAAAGCTCATCACAGAGTCCCTCAAGGGCCCTTCCCTCCAAAGGATCTCAGAGCTCACTGGGAAGAATTCTGAAATCAAAAACCAACCTGGGCTGCACTGACTGGGACCACTGGAAATAATTATTATTATTTCTTCTGGAAAAAGAAAAAATAATAATTTCTGCAGCTTGAGACATGAACTTTTGTCCACACCTTTCTTTTATTTCACTGTTATTTGGGGATCTCACACATTCTTATTAAATTGCTTTTCACTTGATTATATGTTCCTTCCCAATGGCTGTAGGAAATATTGCTAAATATTAAAGCAAATGTAATAATCCTGCAGTGCCACTGCACTCAGAGTGGTGAAGGATTTCAGGGGACAAATTATTAATTTTACCACATCCCTTTCCACAAGAGGTAGCAGGAAAATAACCAGCAACCTTTGTAGGTTATTTAAAAAATATCTTATGCCACTCAATCAATATAAAAAAAAAAACCACCCCCCAAAA
>JAYDZK010000076.1:5960729-5974809 GCA_034509185.1 Euphonia xanthogaster | reverse complement strand
TTTTATTTATATTTTATAATATCACATATTTTATATGTATAGTTCATAGTTATATTTATAATTTCATATTTATATTTTGTCTTTATAATTTATATTTTCTATTTATAATTTATTCCTATTTATATATTTATCTATTTTAAAAATATATAGCTATATATATATATAATAATTTTTCTATATATAAAATACTCTTTTATTTTTGCAAATTGCTGGTAGAAAATCCTGCTGAGCAGCAGCTCCTAGGGGAGTTGTTCAAATGATGCAGGTGCCTGTTCTTTAGAGTAATTCAAATCCATTTTTTCCTTGTGTTTGTGAAACCTTCAGGCTGAGACTGCAATGGGACAAAAATGATTTTTTTTTAAACTGATTTTGGGGTGTCGTGCCTGTCCTGCTCTCTGTAGGAGTTGAAACCTTCAGGCTGAAAATGCAGTGGGACAAAAATGTTTTTTTTCAGCTGCTTTAGGGGTGTAATTCCTGTCCCCAGGTCAGTGACAGCAGCTCCTGGGTGCTGCCCCAGGGCTGAGGGAGCTTTGCTGCCCCTTTGCCCCGGAGCCCTGCACACACCCTGTGATGTTTACAGCTCCTTTTTCCCCTGGAGAATTAAGTCAAAAGTTCAAAGGTTTCCAAGGTTGACTCTGCCATTCATTGCAGCTCTGGGTTCAGTGGAGGATGTGGATCCTTGCAGGGTCTGAGAGTAAATCAGCTTATTCTCAATCCAGCTTATCCATGCTCTGGAGATCACAGCAGCATTTGCATGTCTGAGACTGGTGTTGCTGACAGTGCTGCTGACCTGGAAGCAGCTCCATGAGCAGGAGCAGTGAGGGGAGCCCTGAATCCACCCCTCAGCTGCTCTCTGCTGGGAAAAAAGAAATGAAGAATTTAATTTCTTTAAATAGGATAACTGAATCTGAAATTAAACAGAATTTAAATGGGATAACCCAGAATTTAACTGCTTGACTATAACTCCAGCCCTGGTTCTGGATAAATCTGGATAAATCATTTAAATATCTCCCTGGGAGTGAAAAATAAGCTGTTGAGATACACATTGCAAGAATTGTGGCTCTGGTTTTGGTGGAGCTGCCCCATGCACAGCCACGGCCTTGTCATGGGTAGAACTGCCAGCAAAACCCAAAACCTTCTGCATTGTGCTGATAAATGAGGAGTTCAGCTCCTTCAGGCTGTTGGGGTTCAGGACTTTGCAGGCAACCAGGAGTTCCTCAGTGAGGCAGATCTTGCTGTCCTTGTTTGGAGAAGTCCTGGGGAGGTGTTGGGACTGCCCAAACTGGGAATCTGCAAACCCTGATTGCCTTCACTGTGCTGTCTCTTGGGTCAGAGCACGTCCCAGTGCCCAGCCAGACCCACCTCCCCACATCCATCCTCCTCTTCTGGACTCTTCAAGCTCCTTGCTTGAAGAAAACCAAGTTTATTTGATGTTCCCCCACCTGGATGGGGTTGGGGAGAGATTTAAAGATGCTGGGTGGATCTTCAGCTCTTGGATCCTGGATCTTGCACATGGATGGGGTTGGGGAGAGATTTAAAGATCCTGGGTGGATTTTTATTACTTGGATCCTGGATCTTGCAGCACATGGATGGGTTTAGGGAGAGATGTAAAGATCCTGGGTGGATCTTTAGCACTTGGATCTTGCAGCACATGGATGGCACTGGGGAGAAATTTGAAGATCCTGGGTGGATCTTTAGCCCTTGGATCCTGGGCCTTGCAGCACTGCTGAGTATTTTTGTTGCCACAGTGTGGTGCCATGACACCGTGTGTGTATTCCCCACCTAGGCCGTGCTCCTGCACACCAGGAATCCCCCACAGAATCATCCCCAAATGAACTTTAACCCGGAGATTGCCTCCTAATCCCCCCTAGATGAGTTGTCTGGTGACCCAGCTCTCCTGGTTGGCATTTCTTTTCCCTGCAGGGGGCGAGGGTAAGAGCGGCCGCGTGGTCGATATCCGCGGCTGGGACGTGGAGACCGGCCGCAGCGTCGCCAGCGTCACCTGGGCTGACGGAACCACCAACGTCTACAGGGTGGGCCACAAGGGAAAAGTCGACCTCAAATGTACTGTGGAGGCTTCTGGGGGCTTCTACTACAAGGAGCACCTCCCAAAATTAGGTGGGTTTGGAGACAAATCTTGGCAAAGTAAAGTCTTTGTTGAGGAGTTGGGATTCAGGCAGCCGCTGGCGCTGAAGCTGCTTTTTGTTTGGAAGACATAAAACCACCTCCTGGTTTTCTAAAGTTCCCACAGAATGAGCAGAGTTTGAGAGAGTTTGGTTTGTGTGTGAACATCCTGCTTGATCTTCGAGTGATCCATGCAGTAGTTTGGACTTTCAGGGTTAAAACCATCAGATGCCCACAGTTCTATCCCAAGGAGTGCAACCTCTGCTGGAAGTGCAGGGAGTTCCCACTCTGCTACAGAGAACCCAACTCTTCTCACTTCTCTTACATTTGTCAATCCAAAGCTTTTCATTCTTCAGGCAGGCTGCTGTTCACTGCGCTTTTAGAGAGCAAACACTCCCCTGGTGGAGCCACAAGTGGTTCAGAGGGGGACTTGGGAGGATGGAACAGCCAAAAATTAGAAAAAGTGATGGGAAAAGGTGTTGGCTGTACTGGCAACTTGCTCAGTCCTCCTTTCCTCTTGAGTCCAAAGAAACTCCTTGTGCTTTTGGGCTTGAAGCTTCTTTTTACCCAGGTGTAATTTGGCTGTGGGGTTGTTTTTGTTTTAATGAGGTAGAGGGGCCATCTTTGGCTCCCCTGAAGGAAAACAGAGGGGTCTGTTCTGGTGTTTGCAGCAGCAGAATCAAGGGTTTTATCAGATTAAACTTTGCAGGCTGATTTTACCAGCCCTTCTCAAGCTTTTCTCTCCCTGAGCACCTTGGCAAGAGCATGAGGGGAGGGAAGGCTTGGATGAGGAGCTTAATTCCAGGGGGGTGGATGCATGGGATGGGTGGGAGGGTAAGGAACCCCTCAGAGTGAATTCTGTGCCTGCCTGTGGTGGGGGGAGAACTAATTTTGGCTGCTGTGTGGGCAGGTCTGAACAGCACTTGTGGGTGAGTGGATTGCTAAGAACAGCTCCTGGTGTCTGCCACGGCCTGAGAGGCATTCAGAGGGACAAAGTGGCTCTTGTTAGAGCTGTTTGATTAATGTAGTGTAATTGTAATATAATGTAATTATTAATGTAATTAGAGTGAAGTCCTTCTGATTTCTCTGCTGCCCTGCAGAGTGTATAGGGCATGGAAAGGGGTTTGCACCATTCTGCCCCAATTAATGGGAATTTTCAGCCCTTGTAAGGAAGCCAGGGGGGCACCCAGGGTGTGGGAGTGCACCCTGCATGCCCGTGGCTGCTCTCCTTGCTGTCCCCAGGGAAGCCAGCTGAGCTGCAGAGGAAGGAGAGCACAGACAGACATCCCTTCCAGCACGGGGACAAGGTGAAGTGCCTGCTGGACATCGACATCCTGCGGGAGATGCAGGAGGGCCACGGGGGCTGGAATCCCAAAATGGCTGAGGTGAGTCCCTGGCGTCTCCCTGGGTACAATTCCAGCCTCTCCCTCCTTCTGCCCTGCTCAGGAAGTTGCCAGGACATCTTTGTGTGACCTTAGAGTTGAACTGGATCACAAATGCAGATTTTTTTAGCGATAGGACGCTGGAGTCAGAGTTATTTTTAGGCTCTGTTGGATGAAAATGGCCTTGTGGATCTCTGCAAAAAAAAAAAACCAAAACAATAACAACAAAAAGGCTGGATTGTTTGGTTTTAAATGAGCCACGGGTCTTTCCTTTGCTGTTCTGGATCCATTCCTTGTTTGGCTTCTTTTGTGCTGGGCATTCAAGTTTGTGTTTTGTCAACACTGGGCTCTGTCCTTGACCAGGGGTGAAATTTCTCAGCCCACATCATATTTTTGGAGCTTAGTCTTCCCTTTAAATTGAAGAGCCATCAGTCTGCTGTCACCTGTTGTTTTAAAAAAAACCCAGAGAGTGGAGGAAATAAAGGTAGAAATGGCACTTATTGCTGTAAAGAGCATGAAAAAATGCTGTAAAACTAAAAGATAAGTTAAATATCCATCCTGGCCCAGCCTCCCCTATAGGTGAGCAGACTTTTTGAAACCAGGCTTTAAAATGTCAAGGCAAATTCTGTTATTTCAGTTTCAATGTGGAAATCTCTTAACTGAAATCTTTTAACTGAAATATTTTAACTTTTTTAGGGTTTTTTTTTCAGCCTGGCAGGCAGGGACTTGGCATCTTCTGATGAACTTTAACAAATGTGCCAGTGGAGCCATGAGATTTTTAATTCCAGCTCAGGAATGTACCCCCAAAGCAGATTTTGGGTGTTGCTGTGTCTGTTGCTGGTTGTTAAATCTCTGTGCTCCTGAATTTCTGGTTTTGGGAAATGCAGGGCTAGGGAGGGATATTAAACAGAGGAACAGGAACCTCCTGTCACCTCAGAAATTGGCATTTTTTACCTCTTTCTAAACCATGAACTGCTCAGAACCTGCCAGAAGAGCAGATCTAGAACCCTGCACCACACAATTCTATTTTCATTTCGTGTCCCTTGCCCCTTTTTCCCCTCTCAGAGTTTGCCTTGCTGGTGTTTTATGATGCAGAGCAACGTTGGGTTCCCTGCCCACCTCAGTTGTCCTTTGGAAAGAGGACAATTTGTGCTGCATTTTCAAGCATTTCTGCACTTGGGATTCCTGTCCCCCTCCTCCCCCAGCGTGCTGCTCTTTTAGAGGAGCTTTTAGAGGAGCCTTCCCCCTCCTTTTTGTACAAAAAGAATTGTTTGCATCTCATGCAGCTATTGGAAATGTTGGGATTTAATGGGAAAATGCAGGAATTTAGGACTTGGCAATGCTGGGTTAAATCGAAAAATCAGAATTTAGGTTTGGGAAAGGATGGGATGAATGGGAAAATGCAGAATTTAGGACTTGGAAATGCTGGGATTAACAGGAAAATCCAGAGTTTAGGACTCACTGCAATTTAGGACTTGGAAATGCTGAGATATTAACAAGAAAATATGGAATTTAAGACTCAGAGGAATTTAGGACTTGGAAATGCTGAGATTAACAGGAAAATCCAGAATTTAGGACCGGGAAATGCTGGATTTGTTTGAAAATACAGAATAAAGATTTGGGAGCAGCGTGGGTGGGAAAGGCTGGGTGATTCAGCCTTGCACACCTTCTTTCCCCACTGTGAAACAAGGGGATTTACTGGGGGGCTTTCCCCCTGCCCTGTTTTTTGTCCCCAGTTCATTGGGCAGACGGGGACCGTGCACAGGATCACGGACAGAGGGGACGTGAGGGTCCAGTTCAACAGCGAGACCCGCTGGACCTTCCACCCTGGAGCCCTGACCAAGGTGGGTGCTGGCAGTGCTGCAGGGAGGTCACTGAGCCTGCTGGGGAGAGCTCAGGGTGTCCCCAGAGGTGCTGAAGGAGCACCCTGCTCTTCCAAACACAGTTGTCCTGTTTGTTAAACTTTTGTGTTTGCCAGTCCTGAGGGTAAAATGCATTTCTTGATTTCAGCTTCCACTCCCTCATCTTACTGCAGCTGCCTTGCCCTTGTGATGAACCTTTTCCCCACATAATTTCCCTTTGATTTTTTTTGTTCTTCCTTGTTTTGTGTCTCCATGTTGTTCTTCTTTGCATCTTTGTCTCACTTCTCTTTGATTTCTTCCAAGTCTTTAATCCAGCCCTTCTGATTTTGTGGCTGCATTTCTAAAGCTCACAGCTCTGGCCTTCCCCAGAGGTTTGAGGACTTTGAGAAGTGGATAATTAGAAATAGAGATAATTAGGTATAGAAGAAGCTGCTGGAAGACCACAAAATTCTGACCTGAGCAAGGTCACAATGCTGAAATCTCCCAACACCAGTGGAAAATGCAGTGTCAGAATGTTTTGCACAAAATCAGTCTGCTCTGAAAAGTGTGTTTTGACACTGCTGCCTTCCTAGCTCAGTGAGCAGAGGGAGCATCTGGCAAATTCCCAGCACAGATAAAGCCTGCTTTCCCTTTTCTGTTTTAAATAACAAACATTTAACTTCCTTATTAGAGTGAATTAAAATCTCCACTGCCAAGCCAGGTGTTATGAGGAGATGGAACAAGAAAACTTCCACGCTTTATCTGGTATTAATAATAAACCATTTGGAGCAGAAGAAGTTAGGAAACTGTTCCAAATTATTGGAACAACTGTTCCAAATTACTTCCCTACTTAAATGTGCACTTGGCTTAAAAGAGAATTGGACTGTGTTTATTGTCTTGGTAGCTGCATTTATGTTTTGCAGTGCTGGTTTTTGACTCAGTGGCTGTCTTGTTTGTTGGGATTTTGGGAGTGGGGTGGAGGGGCTGATCACTGATACTTTTTTGTCTCTGTGTGTGTGTGGCTTCATCCCCCATTATAACTTTCTTTTTCTTGCAGCTCAACACCTTTTGGGTTGGTGATGTGGTCCGGGTGATCGATGATATGGAGACAGTGAAGCGCTTCCAGCCTGGCCATGGGGAGTGGACAGATGAGATGGCCCCTGTGAGTGTGCTCCAGTTCCAGGACAGTCCAGTAACCTCCTGAGCTTCCCCAAGCCCTCAGCACTTAGGCATGGGCTTGTTCCCCCCTCCAAGAATTCCTGCTGGGAAGTCCCTGCCCAGCCCCTGCTGCTGGTGGCTCTCGGTGACGCCGTCGTGCCCGCGGCACCCAAACGGGACAAAGGGGAATCCAACAAAAAGGATTTGGCTGCCACCAACTCATGGGAGAGGCTTCCATCACCAAAGTCCTCTTATGCCCTCCCTGACTCTCTGGATTGAGGCAGGGAGGTGGAAAAATGGTCTGATCAGCCCAGTATGGCTAAAATTGGGATGCAGGTTCCTCTGGGAGCAGTTAAAGCCCAGAGGAAACCATCCCCAGTCCCAGCTTGGTCACTTCTTCTCAGGTTCCTCTGGGAGCAGTTAAAGCCCAGGGGAAACCATCCCCAGTCCCAGCTGGGTCAGTTCTTCTCAGGTTCCTCTGGGAGCAGTTAAAGCCCAGGGGAAACCATCCCCAGTCCCAGCTTGAGCAGTTCTTCTCAGGTTCCTCTGGGAGCAGTTAAAGCCCAGAGGAAACCATCCCCAGTCCCAGCTGGGTCAGTTCTTCTCAGGTTCCTCTGGGAGCAGTTAAAGCCCAGAGGAAACCATCCCCAGGCCCAGCTGGGGCAGTTCTTCTCAGCACCTCCCTCCCAGCCATTTCCAGCGTGCCTGGGGAAGCCCTTCCATGGCTGAGCAGTGAGAGGGAAGCTGCTGAGACCCCTCTGGTGTCCTGGAAGTGGGAGCTGTCTGCGAGCGTGTCGCTTGTCCAGTGCTTCTTTTCACACAGCAGGAGCTGCAGCTTTACAAAAAAAATTAAAAACCTCTGGCTTTGGGTCTGGGAAGTTTTGCCAAAAATCATTTTTTTAATTTATTTTTTTTTTCCTTACAGACCCTGGGGCACATTGGGAAGGTGATCAAGGTCTATGGGGATGGAGATCTGCGAGTGTCAGTGGGGGGACAGTCCTGGACCTTCAACCCTGCCTGCCTGACAGCCTACCAGAGGGAGGAGGAGGCCAACCTGATGACCACAGAGAGTGCCAAGGAACCCAAAAGTGAGGGACAAGCCTGGTCCCCCCAGGGCTGGGAGATCTTTGGTCCAGCTCTTTGGCTGGTGGCAAAATCCAGGTGTTCTTCCTTGGATGGAGAAGTGAAGTTTGGCTGTGCTTTACTGGGCAAGCAAAGCTGGGCCTTGGGAAAATGCAGGGTTTGGGACTGGGAAATGATGGGATTGATGGGGAAATGCTGGATTTAGGGCTCACAGGAATTTAGGACTTGGAAATGCTGAGATTAATGGAGAAAATGCAGGATTTAGGATTGGGAAATGCTGAGATTAGCGAGAAAATAGAGAATAAAACTTTGCTGTGCCTTACTGGGCAAGCAAAGCTGTCCTTGACAGGAAAATACAAGATTTAGGACTGGGAAATGATGGGATTAATGGGGAAATGCAGAATTTAGGACTTGGAGATGCTGAGATTAATGAGAAAACACAGAATAAAACCCAGCTGAGCTTTACTAGGCACAGCAAAGCTGTCCCTGACAGGAAAATTCAGGTTTTAGGACCTGGAGATGCTGGGATTAACAGGAAAATGCAGAATTTAGGACTCAGAATTGCTAAGCACAGTTCTGCCCTAGGTTCAGTATTTGCCTCATCCCTGTTGTGTCTCAGTTCCCTGTTCCATCCTGTTTCCTGCACAAGGACACTGATTCTTGTGAAATGCTCCCAGGTCTGTGCCTGGAGCTGTTGTGAAATCAACAATTGTTTGGCCTGATCTGCCCAGAAATCGAGTTTGGGATCACGTGGTGTGTGTGGGGGGGGATTTTTTTGGTGCTTTGCACATCTGCTCAGAGTTTTTTTTTTATGTCCTGACCATCTTTATTTCCTCTGAGTGTCAGGATCATGGGGGAGGGAGCACAGACCTGCCAGGACTTTTTTGGTTTCCTGGTATAGATGGATCTGGAACTGCTCAAATCACACTTGAGGCAGAACTTGCCAAATTTTTTGACTTTGCACCTGTGTCCCCTCAAACACTGGGAGGTGTGGGGTGAGAGGTGCATTTTTGTCTCTTTCTCAGGTACTTTGGTGACTGTCCTGGAGAAGCTGCTGTCCCAGAGGACAGAGTCGGAGCACGCAGGGTGCCTGGTCATTTGTGCAGCCCTCAACAACGCAGCCAAAGTCCGGGAGCTCCTCCAGAAATACCCAGACAAGGCAAGTTTGGAAGACAAAAAAATGTTTATTTTTCCTTTGTTTCTGCTCTTTAAAACATCATCATCGAATTTTGTAGCCGAGCAGGGAAAAGGATGTGAAGAAAACAATAGATTTGTCAGGCTTAGTGCTGTCTCCCAACAGCTGGAATATTATTTTGCTGCAATTTCTGCAAGGATTGCAGTTGCTGTGAGGATTAAATTCACAAGTTAAATGTGCATCTTTTATGCCTCTAGTTTGTGGCAATAAACCTGAACTGAAGTCCTTACAGCACCTTTGCCAACGTGGCTTTTCCCAGATTTCCTGTGTGGCCACTGCAGCTGTAGAATGAGGGGGAGAGGGGTTTATCTATAGGAAAACAGGAGCAGAAATCAGAGATCTGCTGGAGAAGAAAGGCAGGGCTTGTGTCTGCCTGTGCCTGTCCTTAGAGGACCTTGTAAAATCACATTGTTGGAATCAGGAGGGAGAAGAGCTGCCCAGATTGGGATTTGTTTTATCTCATGTCTGACTGGAGCAGGGGGCTGGGCTGGACTCGTTGCTGGACAATTTCTGTGCTTGCAGAGTGCCAAAGTGTCAGGGTCCCATCTCCAAAAACCTCCTGCAGGGAGGGGCTCAGGGTTTAGGAACAGGGCAAAAGAAAAAGAAAAAGAAAAAGAACCACCAAATCTTTCAGTAGTGTGTCCCTGGAAACCATGAGTAAGAAAAAGAGGTTTTGTTGGGGGTGTGGTTGTGGGGCTGTGACCCAGCATCAGCTCTGAAGAAGCTGATTTAGTGGTTATTTGTCTGGTGTTTATTATACTGCTTTATTTCTGAACTTAAGTTTATAAATAAACCTCTGGGGACGGGAAGGAGACACAAATATCTGCAATTCTCAGATTGATCCCAGATAGGAAAGTCCCAAGAGTAAGGAATCCATATCAGTTATTTTTATTAGACTTCTATTTCTCCTCTCATATATATATTAATAAATTAGCTATTTCTATTGGAGTCTTACAGAGAGATCAGGCTGGATTTGGGGCTGACTCAGAGCAAGTTGGCATTGCTTGGCAGGGTTTTTCCAGCTTATCAGCACTGCCTGCCTGGTGCAGATGGAAGAGCAGCAGTGACCTCTGGTTCCTCTTTGCCCAGAGGACTCACCTGGCATTTTGAGCCTGTCCAGGGAGGTGCTGCCTCTCCTGTGCTCTGACTGCTGCAGGGATGAAACCTTGATTATTAACTTCTTCTCCTTGCCAGTCTGCTGAGGTTTTGTGCCTCCTCCTCCTCACCTTATCCTCCACTGCTTTCAGAAGCTGCTTTGCCTTTTCTTTTTTTACCTCTTGTTCTTTCAGTGCCTTTAATTTTCCAAAGCTCTGCCTGCAGCACTTGAGCCCTGAGGTGTCCCCTGCAGGCACTGCACCCACTGAAGGACCTGCAGCAGCACAGCACAGCAGGGACTTGGCACCTCCAGAGCTTTATGCAGAGCTGGCTTGATTTCCTCACCCATTTTCCTCTCGGGAAGGGAATTGTTGGCAGAGGTGTCAAGGATTGTTGTGCTCTCGGGCACAGAGGGATTTGGCAGCAGGGCTCTGCAATTACAGAGCTCCAGCTCTGTTCTCTCACTTCTCCCCTCTTGACTAAACATGCTGCTCCCTTCCCCTTCCAGAATGTTCTGGGACAAGCTCAGCTGGGAGCTGCTGGCCAGCAGAGCAGCCAGCAGGGCACAGACCCTCTGGGATTTCTGGGCTGTTCCCACCCTGCTCCACGCACAGAACGAGCTCATCCCTGATTTTCTGTCTCTCTGCCCTTCCCAAAGGTGGATGCCAAGAACCAGGGCAGGACTGCCCTGCAGATTGCCTCTTACCAGGGCCACCTGGAGGTGGTGAAGGCTCTGCTGCAGGCTCATGCCAGCGTCGACCTGCGTGACGACGAGGGGGACACGGCGCTGCACTACGCAGCCTTTGGGTAGGACACCTCTGTCCCAGACATGTTGGATGAAAAATCCTTTTGTTCAGATTTTTTTTTCTCTTGAGAAGCTGAAAAGCTTCAGCTGAAAAGCTTCAGCTTCTCCGTGTTTTGTTGTTTCAGAATGTGATTTAGAGAATTGTTTACTGAGCATGTGAAATTGTTTTTATTGGTGGCTAATGACAGCTACTTGTGTCGAGGCTGTGAGCAGTCACAAGATTTTATTTATTTTTATTTTTTTATTGTTTGCTGGCTTTTTGATGATTTTTTATTATTATTCTTTTAGTATAGTTTTTGTATATAATATATATCATAAAATAATAAAGCAGCTTTCTGAAATAGAGAGTTAACATTCTTACCTCTTCCCTCGTCCTGGGATCCCTGTGAACACCATCACACACCTCCCCTCCTGCTGGCTCTGATGGAAATAATAATAATAATAATAATAATAATAATAATAATAATACCACCAACTCTAACAAAACAAACAAAAAAAACCTCAAATAAAACAATAAAAAAAAAAAAACAACCCAGTTTTTTTAAGAGGAAGCGGGGTGGGGCTGAGAGGATACAAAACCTGATTTCTGCTGCTTTGCAAAGAGAAAGAATTGACTGGAATGACTCCAATCTGGTGTTTTTTCCTTTCTTTAACCAGAAACCAGGCTGAAGTTGCCCGTGTGCTGCTGGCCAAGGGGGCCAGTGCAGACCTGCTGAACAATGCCAAGTGCACAGCCCTGTACGTCGCTGTCAGCCAGGGCTTCACCGAGGTGGTCAGAGCCCTCTGTGAGCTCAACTGTGATGTCAACCTCCCAGTAAGTTTGGGATTATTGCAGGAATTTGGGCCAGGGAGATATTGGAGGATTTTTTTGGGGTTTTTTTTTGAGGTGGGGAGGTGCTTCTTTGTGGGAAAAGTTTGATTTACATCTAAGCTTAGATTAATTAAAAATGCAACACACAGACATTAAACAGAAAAATCATAAACTTATGTTTCTATAGTTGTAAGTAAGAATATATCAAGAAGCTGTAGTGATAAAATAGTGAAGAGTTTATAATGTAAAAGTGTAGTTATATAAAATAAATTAAGAATTTAGAAGTTATAATAGAAAATAAATATAGACATGAGACAGAAACCCATTAGATAAAGGTATCCACAGTGCAACAAAATTAAGTGAAGGTACTAAGTGAGAAAAGCAAAATAAACCTTGTAACAGCTATTTTGATCTATTTTAATCTATTTTAATTTAATATATATTCGATGAAAAAGTTATAAATTGTAGCAAAGAATTTGTGACTACTCTTAAGCTATAGCCACCTGCTTACTCCTTTAAAACCTCTGAGGTTAATGGTTACCTAAAAAATAAATCATTCTTAGCCCAAAAATAGTCCCATCCCTTTACTTCTTTATGCCTCACACCATCTGTGGCTTTGTAGAATTCAAAATTTGCCCTCTGAGAAGGCACTGGGAAATATTCCTGAATTCCAAGTACCCTGAAATTCCAGCTTTGAGTCTGCCCCTTCTTCATCACATCAGCATTTCCTGCTCTGCTCAGGCTTCCAGGGACAGCTGAGCTGCTGTTCCTGTGTGCTGTGGCCACACTCCTGTTCCCAAACCCAAGATTTTTAACAGATTTTTAACATTTTTAAGGCAGCTAGTGATGGTGACTTGGACCCAGCCCACTTTTAGGGTGAATTGGTTTTGTTGTGTATTGGTTATTTCTAGGTTTTGTTGTGTGCTGCTGGGGCTGTTGTGTGCTGGGCCATCCCTCAGAGCTGGTCAGGAGTTCCAGCAGCTCCCAGGGGCTTTCCTTGGGGTTTCTGTGGTTGGTAACCTGGGTTTGCTCTGCTCTCCATGTGTAGGATTCCCAGGGAGACACCCCCCTGCATTATGCCATCACCCTGGACTACAAAGTGGTGATTGAGATCCTCACTGAAGTTCCCAACATCGATTTCACTGTCCAGAACTGTCAAGGCTTCAACCTGCTCCACTATTCTGCCCTGAAAGGCAACAAGCTGTAAGTCACCTTCCTTTTTTTCCCCATTTTTGTGCCTTTTGCAGGTGTTAATTTGTGCTGGCTGGCTGAGGAGGTGGCAGATGTGGTTCTGGGCACTTGGTTAAACATTTCTTGGGTTTGGATAGGCTCCTTCAGGCTTCACAGGAAACTCCTGCCTGCTTTCCCCATCCCATCTTTCTCATGCTTCCCTGGGCTGGGAAATCTCTGTGTCTGGACAGTCTCAGATATTTGGTTCTTTGTAAAGCCTGGGAGCCTCTGGAACTCTTCCAAAGATAAATCTCCTCATTATTTTCAAAGCAATGTGGCTTTTCCCTACTTTATTATATAATAACTGAAGGGTTTTGTTGTATTCTTGTAATTGTGGATTTGGGGGACTGCTCTTCATTGCTGGTGCCATGGAGACACATGGACATGGCTGACTCCTGAGCTGGGGGGGCAGAAATTCATTCTTCCCTCTGGAATAACCTCTCCTACTCTGCAGAGCCATAAAGAAGATTCTGGCCAGGGCTCGGCAGCTGGTGGACTCCAAAAAGGAAGATGGATTCACTGCCCTGCACCTTGCTGCTCTCAACAACCACATGGAAGTGGCTGAAATTCTCATCAAAGAGGTAAGAAATAGCTCAAAACCAAAATCAAGAAGAAGTTTGTCCAACACCTGTCGGTTGCCCCACCTCTGGGTCAGGAAATGAGTTATTGTCAGGAAACTGGTGCTTCTGTGAGGAGCAGATAACTCAGCTGAGCTCAGCAGAGGTGCAGTGGGGTGTGGGAGCTGCCAGGCCCCACACCCTGAGTTCTGCAGCCCCACCTCCCCATGTGCAATTCCTGCCCCATCTCCCCCTGCTGCAATTCCTGCCCCACCTCCCCCTGGTGCAATTCCTGCTTTTCCAGGGTCGCTGTGATGTGAATGTGAAGAACAGCAGGAAGCAGAGCCCCCTGCACCTGGCAGTGATCCAGGGCCACGTGGGCATGGTGCAGCTGCTGGTGAGCCAGGGCAGCGATGTCAACGCCGAGGATGAGGATGGTGACACGGCCATGCACATGGCCCTGGAGCGCCAGCAGCTCATGGCCCTGGCCCTGGAGAAGAGGGACGGGGAGATGGGAGCCACCCTCCTGGCCAAGGTGAGCAGAGGCCCAGCAGGACACTTAGAGGGTGGTGGTTTAGTGATTTTTGTGTATTATATATGATATATATCATAGATATTTAAAAAAAAAATATATATATAGTTGCTGTTGTTATATTATAATATATTATATTGCTGATTTATATTATATTATATTATATTATATTATATTATATTATATTATATTATATTATATTATATTATACTATATCATATCATATCACGCTACATTACATTATACTATACTATATGATACTGTATT
>JAYDZK010000076.1:5914716-5934780 GCA_034509185.1 Euphonia xanthogaster | reverse complement strand
TATAAATTATATACTATATATTGTATATATTTCATATTTTTATATTTATATTTTTATTTTTAGTATTTTTATAGTTTTCTATTTTTAAAAATATAAATATTTATATTCTTTATATTCTGAAAAAAAAACCCTTAAAATTTAAATTTACCCTTTCAGGTTTTAATTAGTTGGTTGTTACTGAAGTATGAACAGGTTCTGGATGGATCTAAAATTTAGATTGGCTCGATCCACGAGTTGGTTTAGACTTGAGGACCCAAATTCCCATCAATTTTCAGAGATTCAGGCTCCAGAATGACTCATGCTTAGGCCCTGATTATCCACCTGAAATAAAGAGTAAAACTCAGCTGTTTTGGTGAAGTCTCTGCTCTACACTTATTCAGCAAAATTTATTAGTAGAAATAATTAATATTCAGTTTAATTTCCATTCTTTTTCTTCCCCCAGCTGGTATAAAGATAAGGAACTTCTGGAATATTCCTACCCAGGTTATTTATCCCTAAATGAAGATCACATGAGCATCATTGCAAATGCAATTAATGAAGGAACTTACACTTGCATAGTGAAGAAAAAAGAAAGAATCCTGACTACTTATTCCTGGAGAATCAGACTGAAGCACTGAGCCAGCCCTGGATCCAGCTCCTGCTCCTGTTCCCAGCTGTTTCTTTGGCATTTTAGATTTCATCTCCAGGAGTGCAACTGAATTCTGCAGCAGCTGCTTTGGTACCTTGGGCTGAAGAGACTCTGGGACTGGTTACTGGAATGTCAAACTCTTCCAGATTCCTTTGAATGAGAAAGAATTTGTCAACTATTTGCTGTACAGAGAATTAAAAACCTTTTTTATTTCTTTTTTTGTATGAGAAGTGTCAGATGGAGCTGTGTGAACTGCTGCAAACCAGGAGCAGACTCTGCCCCAGCCCCTGGGACAGTGGGGTGGCAGGAAAAGGACAAGTTTAACTCTCGGAGTGTTTTCCTGCCCTGTTTCACATCCTGCTGCACTGCAGTAGAAGAAATTACACTGCTGAGCCTTAACATCACTTTTCTTTCACTTGTGAGGAGCATGAGGGTCACACAAACCCTGCTTTGCTCCTCATTCCAACACGTTCCCTTCAAGGATCCACAGAACAGCTCTTCACCCCAAGTGGTTTCCTCTGGTTTGAGGGTTTTCCTCTTATCCCAAGAGGCATTTCTTGCTCAGAGCTTGATCCTCAAGGGGTCTGAGCTGCTCAGGGTTTGGTCCTTGAGGGGTCTGAGCTGCCCAGTTTGGTCCTTGAGGGGTCTGAGCTGCCCAGTTTGGTCCTTGAGGGGTCTGAGCTGCTCAGAGTTTGGTCCTTGAGGGGTCTGAGCTCCCCAGTTTGGTCCTTGAGGGTCTGCACTGCTCAGTTTGGTAATTAAGGGGTCTGCAGTGCTCAGTTTGGTAATTAAGGGGTCTGCACTGCTCAGTTTGGTAATTAAGGGGTCTGCAGTGCTAAGTTTGGTAATTAAGGGTCTGCATTGCTCAAAGTTTGGTCCTTTGAGCCTTGAGCCCCGTGGGATTGAGGGGATTTCCTCCCCCAGGATGAGGTGAGGTGCCCCATGCAGCTGGAGAGGAGCTCAGCAGGGGCTGGCAGAGCTGGGGCAGGGAGGCTGGGAAGGGAACGGTTCCATGTCACGGCCAAACCCTGCACGGGGGTGATGCTTGAATCCTCCACAGCTTCCCTGCACTCCTGCTCCTCTCTGGGATCCTGGGGAAGCTTCTGGAATCAGCAGTGTTCAGCTGTTTCTCCTTCAGGCTGAGGGGAACAGGGAGTTTTGTCTTCCCCCACAGGAAAAGAAGCAGACTGCTTTCCCAGCTCACCACGAGCTCAGCACAGCCACATTCCAGCCCCAGGGCCTCTCCCCAGCAAAACTCTCCAAAATTACTGAAACTGATAAAATGTTTAGGATTGGAGCTCATCCCTTACTGGCCTGGTGCCCAGCTGTGGTTGCAGGGAAATGTGGTGTTTTCCAGATCTCCCTGTTCCCAAAACAAAGTGACAGCTTCACAAATCAGGGGCTCCAGAGGATGAGATTCCAACATGATTCCTCCTCTCCTCTTTCCCCAGAAAGGGCTGGAATGTGGCCTTGCACAACCACTAAAGCTGAGTTCTTCTCTGGATGGAAAAAGGGCATGTATTTAAAAAAAAAAACCAACAACTTTCACAGAAAATAAAGTTTCAAGTCTCCATATTAAATCTTTTTGATTTATAAAACAATAGAGTAATTTGTTTTGCACGACTGTAAATACATTTACAGAACAAAAAAAACCCCAATCTGGTCAGGGAGTATCAAACCCAGCCCAGCTCTCTCCAAGGATACAAACCTCATAATTGTCATTTTTCTTTTTGCCCCAAATATATTCAGACACAAACAATTTACTTACTTGAAATAAAAAATAAACTCTCTTTACTGTCACCAACATCCCACTTTGCTGCATGTGAAGCAATGAAATCCTTCACACTATTAAACAATTGAAAATGTATTTTAATTCTACAAATTTACAAGAAAAAAAAAAAACCAAAACAAACTCAACAACAACAAAAAAAAACCTAAAAATAAAAAGAAACTGTTCCAGGACTGTTATTTCAAGTTGTCCTTTGTCACAGTTTGTGATGATCCTGGGGTTTTCAGGTAACTCCAGTCCTCTAATGGAATGCAGCAGTTAAACTCCACATTGATTTATAAAACAAGAGCCTTGGAATCTGTGATAATCTTTGAGTTTTTTTTCACAGGGAAAAACATCTGGTGCCCCTGACACAGAACAGAACTGGGGCACTCAAATCCACTCACATGAATGGTGCTTTTTTTTTTTTTTTTTTTCCTTTTTGGGGTTTTTTTTCCCCCCTCCTTTTTTATGTTGAGTTCAAAACTTGAGGCTGAAGCCAGGTCCTGCAGCAGATGCTCCTTGATTTGTGGTGGTCAGATGGAAACCTGTGTCCTTCAGGTCATCATCACCCTGTGAAAACCAAGCACAGGGCACTGGTCAGGGGCTGGGCAGCTGCATTTACCCCTCCAAAAATCTAAACAACAAAAATAAAATATCTCAAGATGAGAAATAAATGTTTGATTTAGAAGCATCACAGTTAAAGTTATTCATAATCTTTAAATATTGCTATTGCAAAACTTGCCATTGCTAAAAGCAGTTGGAGTGTTCCCAGTTCCTGTACCCACTTTTGACAGCAGGAGAAAGAAAAAAATGGACTTTTCCTGCCAGTCCAGGTGAATCTCAGGATCCCAAGCAAAGCCCAGGGGAGGCTCTGCCCTGTGCCACCATCACCAGCACTGCCTTTGGGAAGGGAAGCTGGACTCAGGGTCCCCAGCCAAGCCCAGCCCTGTGCCACACTCACCAGCACTGACCTTGGGAAGGGAAGCTGGACTCAGGGTCCCGAGCCAAGCCCAGCCCTGTGCCACACTCACCAGCACTGCCTTTGGGAAGGGAAGCTGGACTCAGGATCCTGAGCCAAGCCCAGCCCTGTGCCACACTCACCAGCACTGACCTTGAGAAGGGAAGCTGGACTCAGGGTCCCCAGCCAAGCCCAGCCCTGTGCCCCACTCACCAGCTGGCTGTAGCCCAGCCCTCCCTCGGGGGGCCGGGGGCTGGTGCCCCTCTTGACCCTCTGCTGCTCGCTCTTGGCTGGCCAGGTGGGGAACATGGAGGGGTCGATGGGCAGCGGCGTCTCCCGGAAGTACTCGTGCTTCAGCCCGTCCTCGGCCGTGATGCGCCGCGCGGGGTAGTACGTCAGGAAGCTGCCAAGGAGCACAGGGAAAAAGGAGATCTTAGCCCCCCCCAAAACTGGCAGTTGTTCAGGAATGCTCTGGAGTGTTTTGTGATGCTCAACAGAATTCTAGAACTGGGTGTTGGGGATGATTCTGTTACTGGTGTTGGTGGAATTCTATTAATTTGGTGTCATTCTGTGAGTAGGTATTGGTATCATTCTATTGCTTTGGGACAATTCTATTACTGGGTATTGGGAATTATTCTATTTGGTATCATTTTATTACTGGGTATTAGGTGCAATTCTATTACTGGGTATTGGGAATAATTCTATTTGGTATCATTTTATTACTGGGCATTGTGTATAATCCTATTCATTTGCTATCATTTTATTACTGGACATTGGGTATAATTTTAATCATTTGGTATCATTTTATTACTGGACATTTTTGTATTAATTTGGTATAATTTTATCACTGGGTATTGGGTGTAATTCTGTTACTGGGTATTGGTATAATTCCACTCATTTGGTATAATTTCATTACTGGACATTGGCTATAATTCTATTACTTTGATATCATTTTGTTACTGGGCATTGGGTATAATTTTATTACAGGATATTTGGTATAATTCTATTAATTGGGTATTAACTATTAATTTGGTATACTTTTACTACTGGTATTTGATATAATTCTATTAATTTGCTTTAATTCTATGACTGGGTATTGTGTATAATCCTATTAATTGGGTATTGTGTATAATTCTATTAATTTTATGTATTCCATGACTGGGTATTAGGTATAACTCTGTTAATTGGGTATAATTCTGTTAATGATTGCTGCCACATCATCTAACAGAGCTGATTTTTAGGGCAGGCTCCTCCATGAACCTGTAGTTTATGGGACAGCAGCTGGAACTGCACATCCAAGCAGCTTCTGCAGGGATCTGCTCCCAGAGGTGCAAATCATTGGATAGAGAGATCAAGCTCCAAAGGGATCCAAGGTAATTCCATTAGAATATTTACAATTTTTGCTATTTCAAGAGAGATTTTAGACATTCTATTAACACACCAGATACTCCTGTAACACAGCGTTAACTACACAGCCTGGGCTTGATTTTATAAACTTTTCCCAACAGAGAGAATTGTTTTCCTGCCCAGGGATCCCTGGAATTTGGCACCCACTTGTTCATCAGGTCAAAGCCCTGGTCAGAGAGCAGAGCCCCGAATCTCTTGCGGAGGTTGTTGTAGGGATATTCTGTGAAGGTCATTTTCTTCACTGCTGGCAGCTCGTTGTAACCAGGCCAGATCTTTTCACTGGGAGTACCCAGATCCTGCAAATTAAAATTAAAATACTCCTTTAATAAACTCAGAGTGCAATCTTTTATTTATTTATTCATGAGGAGTTGGGAAGTATCCAGAGAAAACAGACACAACGAATCGCGGTCTCAGCCTACTCAAAGTGTGGTGAAGCAGATGAAATAACTTTTTATTAAATAACTTTTTCTTGAGGCTGAATCTCTGTTAAAGAACAACAAGCACTACTCCAATGCTCCTGTTTCTAAAACCAGTCAAAATCCCCAAATATTTTTAAAATTACCTTAAAAACTTTGTTAATCTGGTCGATTTCTGACTTCCCTGGGAACAGTGGCTTCTGTGTCAACAGCTCCCCAAAAATACACCCCACTGACCACATGTCTATGGCTGTGGAATATTCCTGGAAAGAAGGGAAATAAAAGTAAACCTCAGAAAAATCAGGAAGACATTTTCACTGAGTTGTTTGGAGGGATGTTGTGGCTTCTGGGGGTTTATTTGGGGTTTTTTGAGCAGAACACACATGACCAGTCCCACACCCAAGGGCCAGGTCTCAATTATTCTCTCATTGTAATTATTTCAAATTTCTAATTACTGTGAATTATGAGCAACACCATTGTACACAAATCTTTCAGGATGAAAGGTGCAAAGTCTCCACACTGATGCCTCTCTTTTCCACTCACAAGCAAAGCAGCACAGCTGACAAACCAGAATTTTCTGGCAGGGCTCTTGGCACTGCAGAGCCCTGATTTCACCCAATTTCAGTTACCAGCAGGGAACATTCTAGAATAGTGCCACCACCTTGTTCTGCTCTCAGATGTCACAGGTTTTAGGCTAATTTAAAAAGGCATTTAAAATCCAGCTGCCAAAGGTGACATTTTGCCACAATCCAGGAGGAGTCCATCAGCACTGACCACATCAGCATTCCAAGGGACAAAATCCATCTGCCACCCACCCATCCTCTGTGTGGGAAGGAAGGATGGAAGAGTTTTAGATGTCCTTAGGATGAAAAATATTGAATATTCAGGATTTTCAGCTATGAATCAATATAAAGACCCAAGCATGCTCACACTTTGATCATGATTTCTAAAGTACAGTCAGGTATTTTATAAATGCAGCTCCTCCAGCAGCCAGAGGAACAAGGAGCTCACCTTTGCTCCAAGCAACAGCTCAGGAGCTCTGTACCACAGGGTCACAACCACAGGGGTGTAGGGCTTCAGGGGAGACCCATATTCCCTGGCTAATCCAAAATCTCCAACCTGAAAGGAAAAGAAGCAACATTTCCAGCACTGCTCATCCACCATCAGTGCCACTGCACAGAGCTTTGGGCACAGCTATAATTCTGTGTAATTCTGCAGCACAGAATTTGTCCTGATTTCCTCTTTTTTTTTCCCCCTAATTCTTACTTTTAAAATGCCTGAATGACTGAGCAGCAGGTTGGAAGTTTTCAGGTCTCTGTGAAGGATCCAGTTGTCATGGAGGTGCTTGACCCCTCGTAGTAACTGAATCATCAAAGTCTTCACTTCCCCTGGAATGATAAAAAATGCACAGAAGAAAATAAATCGACCTTTAATTTGTGTTTTGTTTGTTTGGAGGACAGGGAAGAGGGCAGGAAGGAGTGGCAAGTTAAAAGCACGCTAGAGCCTGCACTGTAAAAATGTGTCACAGAAGAACAAAATTCATTTGGGCAAGTGGAATTCATCCAAATTATGCTCAGAAATTATTCTCTCATGGGAAGTGGCCAGAATTAAAGCCCAGTGTTCTTTTCCAGCTCAGCACAGGTGAAACTCCCCCAGTTTCACCTCTGACCAGCTCCACCCTGGATTCATCACCAGCTATCACCACCACGAGGCTCAGCCAGCACCTTAATTTGGGTCAGGCTTTACAGAACAAACAGAAAAAGCCAGGAAGTCTCAGTTCCAAGGAACACAGGACATTCCAAAGCAACACATGGCAGTGCCCAAAGCCAGCAGGGCCGTTTGTGTTGGCCACTTTTCCAGCTCAGAGAATTCCAGGGCACTGTGGCGAGCAGTACCTGGCAGGAAAGGCTGTTTCATTGTTTCCATCAGGCTCTTGAGGTCATGTTCCACGTAATTCATCACAATATAGATTTTATCCATGTTACTGCCCACAACGATCTCCTGCAACACAGAACCAGATGAGCAAAACCTACACATGGTGTTTAAAAAGCATCCAAAATCAATTTTAGAAATGTTCTGGCAAGAGGATGGAGGCTGCCATTGGAGAAATCCTTACAAATGGTATTTTTTCTATGAAAAAGCAGCTCATTTTTTGTAAAACATCAGATTGTGCAGACAGTGATGTCTGCACAGCCTCATGAGCAGCACACAACTGTTCCCAGCAGCAAGATCTGCCAGGGTTGGGAGATTTTTATATTTAAAAGCCAAGATGAGTATTTCAACAACAAAAGGACCTCAGACATAACAGATTGCAGCCTTACTCTGACAGTGACAATATTCAGGTGCTGTGCTTTCAGAATTGTATTTATTTCTCTCAGAGAAGTAATGGGAAAACCTTCCTTCTCCTTTTCCATTTTCAGTCTCTTCAGAGCCACGATTTCATCTGCAAAGGAAACACATTTCCCATCACACAGTTAATTATTCACATCACCAGGTGCTGTCTCACTGATTAAATATTTCATTATCTCTGCTGCTTTTCCTTGAAAATGAGCAAGTAAAGAAATATTGCTGAAAAAGAAATATTTTAAATCGATTTTGTTCATCACTGAAACCTGCAGAATGGTAATTTGCAGCCCTAAACACCCTGAGGAAAGTGGAGGGCTCTGATACCCACCAGTCTTTTTGTCCTTTGCCCTGTACACCACACCATAGGTTCCTTCCTCAATCCTGTTCAAACACTGGAATTCCTCCACACTGCGACATCCCTGAAAAAAAAATCACAGGAACAACATTTACTCCTCCAGCATCTGGGGGAAGCTTTTGCTTTTTTAAAAACTTTGGCAACTTCACAGTTAAAATTTACCAGGAGAATTCAGCTGTAAACCATGTGAGAAAGGTGTCTTTGGGGTTTGTTTGTCACAGAGTTTCTAAAGGAATCCAGGACAGAGCCTGTGTTTCAGCAGCTTAATTAGATAATTCCATTCACTTTTGCACAAAGGCAAAGGCAGCAACTCAGCACCTTCCACATAATTAATTAGTAAAAATGTGATTTTTTTTAGTATTTCCACACTTTGCTGTTGGTTACAGAAGGAATAACCAGTTTCTGCTCATGATAACAGAACTCTCCTCTCACAAGGATCTATTTTCAGAAGCAATAGCAAGATAACAGATATCAATGGTATCAAAAATATTGAAGAGGGTGATGCCCTACCTGGAGGGCAGGAAGATACTTGGGAAGCTCCTGTTTCAGCTCGATGGGGGAGGAAGCTGGAGAATCAGGAATGTATTCCCCTTCTGTCATGGCATTGGAATGAGGGGATCCCTCCCCCACCTCCTCCTCCTCCACCTCACTCCCTGCAGAATCCCGGTCAAACCTCGACTCTGGAACTTTAAAAGTCAGAATCAGTCGTGGAAAGAGGAGCTGTAAGGATTAATTCAACTCAGCTTTAGGTAAATAAAGGTGGTGACATTGAGCACTGCAGGGCAGAGGATGGTGGAGAAGCCAAATTTCTCTTCTTGGCAAAGGTGATGCTTTCAGGAATTCACCTACAGCTTCCAGTGTTAATGCAGCAGGTCAGAAAAATAAATCTTTACACCAGAATGGAAGAGAAAACTGACCCAGGATGTCTCATTCTCATTCTGGGTCTCATTCTCTGATTTTGATGAGAGGACAGGACAAAAGAACACAAAATGAAAGAGAAGGAAACATCAGCTCATTAGGCTGATTCCCTCTAAACATAAAGCCTGGAGCAGATTTCAAGGAATTTCTGAGTTTGACACGAGAATAGCATTTCAATCTTTTAAATATTTGTAGAAATAGATTTATCTAGCTGCAAAAACTCAGGCAAACCCTTCTTTAAAGCATTCAGTATTTGCATTGTACCAACTGGGATGTGGTTTCCATTCTCCCGTTCCTCCTCTTCACTCATTTCCTCTTCGCTCACCTCCTCTGCAAAACAGAACCAAGTTGGATTGGAAAAAATTCCACATTTCTGCAGCTCCCTGGGAGGCAAATCCCTGCAGGGATCCTCTCCCAGCTCACCAGGCTTCTGCACTGCCAGTGACCAAGAACTTCTGCTTCACTTCCTACAGGGAACACAACTTTTACCAATTCTCTGGGAATTGGGATGTGGGCAGGTAAATAAATGATGAATATTTCCTTCTTTATTGTAATTGATTTTATAGAAAAACAGCCAGGCATCAAAGCCTGCTCTTGTGCCTTTTCTTTACTAATTAATGACAAGAATGGCTGCGCTCAGACTTCTTTACTGAACTTTTGTGTTATTATCTTCATTCATTTGGTAAAAACTTCTGAAATTTGCAACAGAAAAGAATTCCAAATGACAAAGACATGTGGATTTCACCACCCCCCAAAGAAGTACAAATTTTGTGCTCTGCAGAGTATCTGATGTGCTACAGAACCACCTGAAGTGCTGACCAGCTAGGGAGACAAAAATGGCTCTCAGGTTTCTGATCTGGCTTCTTAGATGAAGAATTGGTATTACCTCTAACAAAAGGATAGAATGGGACTTGTACTTGGGTGTTTTCTTTTTAGTTATCTTGACCTGTGAGGTCTCAGCCTAGCCTAGACTAAGAGAAAAGGAAAAGGTTCAAATAAAACAACACAGGATGAGGAAAATAAAGAAAATCACACATTCCTGTAGCCCTGCTTGGTGAAATCCTCACCTGCTGATTGCTCAGACACTTCCTCAGAATTGCTTCCTGTCTCTTCCTCCTCCTCCTCTTCCTCTCCCTCTTCCTCAGAGCCTTCACTGCTGGACTCTTCCTCCTCCTCTTCTGAGCCTGATCCAGATTCTGTCCAGGAATAATCAGGCACTTAACACCCACAGTGTTTGCTCAGCAGAGAAATTAATTACATCTGTACAATTAATTACAGCTCCTAAACTGCATTTAATCACCTGAGGAAGACTCTGCTGAGCTGGTTTTTCTCTCACTGTCACTGATGTCTTGCAAGTCTGACAGAGGATCCCTCTCTTCTGGTTTCTCTTCTTTTACTGCTGAAACCACAAAAATTAAAAACACAGTGCTAATTAAGTATCATTTCCAAGCCTCTGAATTCCCAGGTAACTGCTTCATTTTCTGCTGGCATTAAATCAGTGCTGAATATTCAGTATTGGAAATTCAGAGCACTAAAAAAAAATAAATAATCATTTCACACTCTGCTCAATGACAAACAGCTTTTCTGAATTGCAGTGGTGCAGGATCAACAGCCAAAAATTGAAATATTGACCTGATTTTTAAACATGATGTGTTCCTAAGGTCTTGTAAGATGAATTAAAACAGGGGAAAAAAGGGAAAAAAAGCACCATGGTGACAAGAATCACCAGGACAGGTCCCTGCACACTGGTTACTGTCAGTGCTCACTGCTCCAGTGGTCACCATGAAAAATCCCTGGGGGTTGATGGGGCAGGAGCTTCCCAGGCCTTGCTGCCTGCCTCCACCTGGAATTCCAGCTGATTCCAGCCTGCTCTGGGTGCCTCCACCTGGAATTCCAGCTGATTCCAGCCTGCTCTGGGTGCCTACACCAGGAATTCCAGCTGATTCCAGCCTGCTCTGGGTGCCTACACCTCCTTCCACAGCTGCACACATTAGCAAGGCAGACACAGAGCTTTCCTCCTTCAAACAAAGGCATTTTTATGTCACTTGTGCAAGTTCCCTACCCCCAGAACCTTCAGGTGGGATCACTTTCTGGCTTGGAAAACAAAATTCACCATCTAAGCAGAACTCTGCCTTCAGAATTTAATTCTGCAAGATGACAGAATCAGTGATGCTCACACTGATCCCCGTGAGGTCACTTTTTAAGGTAATTTAGCTCCTAACCCCAAATCCAACTGGAGCTGGAGTAACCAATCCCTTTTTAACCTGCAAGGCAATTCAACTGCAGGATTTTAAAAATTCAGTCAGCTGCTTCTTTCCCCACTGAACGGGCTTAACTCATTTTGAAACTTTTCCAATTGCTACTCCTACCCCTAAACATTCCATTTATCCCCTGTGCATCTCCTGCAAAACCAGCACTGCTTTAGAAAAGCAACATCAGTGAAGATTCCAGACTTACGCCGCTGGGGCTGAGCTGGACAAGACTTGAACTGAGCACCTGGGATCTTTGTTTGAGACTAAAAATGAACTGAATTTGATTGAATTTGATTTTTACCCCAGCCCAGCTCCTGCTGCCCCCCAAGACAGTGTAGAGTGGCAGATGCTACCTGGTTTCCTGCTCTCTCCTTGCTCAAGCTTGTCTCTCTGCTGGCGCAAGGGGCTGCGACTCCAGGGTCTCATTTTTACTTTGTCTCCATATTCTTCCCTCACTGTTCTATGGTGTGCAGAAACTAGGGAAAACAAAACCACAAGAAATTGTTACATCTGCCTAATTAGAGTTGTCCTGTCTGCCACAGCCACCTGACTGGAATGTTTTGCTTTTTTTTTTTAACAGGGTAATGGGGAAGAGTGGGAGAGGAACCTACTTAAATCTGGGAGAACGAAGGGTTTTGATTTATCTCAAATAAAATATGGATTTGTACTGCTTAGAGAAAGCTGCTGCCACACTTAAAAACAGAAGCAAGCTGCCCTGTATGTTACACAGTAAATGCCCTGATTCTAAAGCATTAATGCCAGAGAAAGAAGTGGAAAATATGTAAAAGAATAAAACCAGCTGAGGTTTAGAAGGAGCTGACAGAACATTCAGAACAGTAAAACCAATTAAATGAAAGGTTACAGAGATTGAGCACTATCAGCATAAAGCCAAGCACAAAAAGGAGCTGTTTGGTATGAGCTGAGCAAGGAAGAGAAAGCAAAAAATATGGTTTGTTCTGCTATTCTTGAATAATCTGTATCACCTGATCACAGGAACGGGCTCTGATTTTTACTTCTGAAAGCTGGGACAGAGATCCTTGAACCGAAAATGATCTGAGCTGAGATTGCAAACACCCAACATGCTGTGCAAAGAGCTCAAGTGCAGAACTTAAACTGCTCAGGCACCAGATAATCCCACCTGACTCCCACTGCAGCATCTCCCACGCCTGGAGTACTTACATGACCTCAATTTATTCCCCCAAATCCTTAAAACATTGAATTTTGAGGTTTCAACCTCTATCCAACTGAGTTAGACTCAGCCAAAGAGTTCAGAACCACTGGGGTTGTGCTGGGTGCACACACGGGCACCTCCAGAAATCCTGTTTTTATAGGAAATCTCCCTGACAGGGAGAAGCAAAGACTCACTGACTGACCAAGTTCCTCAGGATATTTAGGGCACACAACAGCATCACATCATTTTATCTCCCCATGTAAAACTTAAATTTCCTTTTCCCTCCCATGTCGAAGGCCCTCCCCACTTTAATATTTTTTAAATTCTGGCGCTGCTTTAACAAAAAAACACTTTATATTCCCCCATTCCAGCACTGTGTCAGCAGGTAGGAAAGTGATAATAAATACAAAGAAGATTTATGCAGAGGGAGTCACCTTCTCTCCTGGCTTCCCTCTCCTTCCTCCTCTCCTCAGCTCTCCTCTCTCTCTCCTTTTGCTCCCGCTGCTCCTTCTGCTGCTCCCGGATTTTTCTTTCCCTTTCTCTCTCCAGTTGCTCCAGGCGATCTCTGGAAAATAATTTTTGTTTGTTACAAATTCAGCTGGTGAAGAGAAGGAAAATTGGTTTGCAGCACCAAACCACGGAACTCAGCTTCCTTCTCAACACCCCCAGTTGTGCATCAGGTGGAGTTTTTCAGCTGATCCTTTAAAAAACAGCTTTAAAAGACCCAGACCAGGAATTCTCCACCCTATCAGGATTTAAGCAGAAATTAAGCCAGCCCAGTTAATTAATCCCCTGATAATCCAGATAATTAATCCCCTGTGCAAATCTGGTTTGTACTTATTTTTGTAAGTTGGAAAAAACCTCTAAGATCATCCAGTCTTTTTATTCCAGTGAATTCACCTGGAATATCCATGGTAATGAAGCACTTAAAAATAATGAATGAGAAGGACACATCCCCAGGAACACAGAGAAGCTCCCACTGTGGATTCTTTGGGTCATTTCACAAGAAAAGCTCAGAGGAGGCAGGTGCTGGTGTCCCTCCCCAGGGGAGGGAGGGATGGATGTACCTCTCCCTCCTGGAATGCTCCCTTGCCATCTCTCTCCGTTTCTGTCTCTCCCATTCACGCCGGGCTTTATCCTGCTCTTCTCTATGTCTCTTCCTACGCTCATGCTCCCGTTCTTTCTCTTTCACTCTGGCATGTTTCCCTTGAACAAACAGAAATCAATTTCCGAGTGTTACTGCTCAAAATAATCACTGAAAGCAAAACTTAGGGGGTGAAACTGATGAGAACTACTGCCATGAGCTCTGCTGTTTTCTTAAAGGGAAAGCCCTGCTCTGAAAGGAGGTTGGAAAGCCCAAAGTCTGTAAGGTTTTGCATGGATATTTGTATTAAAGCAAAAAAGGGTTGTTATTGATGGGAATGGCTCTAGAAAGGGTATTTTTTTCCTTGGCAGGTACAAAGATCAGAGGTCTTCCACTCAGTGAAGCCAGAGAGAATCTTATCAGACTTTCAAGGAATAAAAGTGACCTCAGTGTCCCTGTCCCAAAGTGATTTCTGTCCTCTCAACCACGCTCACACCCCTGTCCTTCCCCAAAGGGCACTGAAACAGCCAAAGAAATAACAACAGTGCCAATTCCTCTGCCTAGGCACTGCTGTGGTTCCCTCAGCCTGAGTTACTGACATTTATTCTGCTCCCAGAAACTCCCAGGAGTGGCAAGAAGCACCTTCTGCAGAGTGGCTCCTGTGCCTGCGTTTCTCTTTCCTCTTCTCATCCTTCCTGTGATGGGTTTTTTCTTTCCGGGACATTTGCTGGGGTGGTTTGATTGCCAGGGAATCATCTTCTTCTCCCCTGGAAGGCAGGACAGGAATAAACCCAGGGAGGTGACAGGGGAAATCCACAGATTTCCTTGTCTGGAAAAGATTCCTGTTTTTTATTGGGAATTTATTTGATTTATTATTTCCACACTAAATCAAAACTGGAACATAACACTTCAATTGGTTAAATCTTAACCAGTAATTCAAAAATGTGTTCTATAAAATGGATTTTCACTTCTAAAATTTTGATTTTCCCTTCAGATATTTGAAACCCTCTTCTCAGTACACTGAAAGGTTAATTTCAGGAAGTTTTTATATTTTTATTTCCTCATTCTTGCCTGTCTTCCATGGAGTCTTCCCTCCTGTAAGGTGAGTTCCTGATGGTGATTTCCATGCGATGGTCTCTCAGCTCCCCCTCTTCAAGAGAATCCCTCTTGGAATCCCTGTCATCTGACTGAGGGAACAGCACAGGGGGAAAAATCCATTTATTTTTATGGCTCAAAATGAATAAAATTAAATATTACTGAAATCTTCCACTGCTGGCTCAAAAATTCAGCCTGGACTGGTCATCCCTGTAACATCCTCTGATTTGTGACAGCAGCACTTTCAGCTGAAGTGCATTAATTTGACATAATTAGACAAAATTAAACACTGAGGAGGAGTGCAGTAATTATTGTGTGGTATTTTCTGCAATAATTATTTTGAACAAAGCTGTACAAAACCAAACAGCAAGAGAAAAGTGATTCCAAACCCACGATTTTAACCCATTCTTCTGTAAAACCTTTACAAGATGTTCCTTGAACTGCAAGCCACAGTTGATTACTTTATTTTTAATTATTTATATATATTTGTATTTTTATTTCTTTAAAATTAATTTAATTTATTTAAGCATTAATTATTATATATAGTTTTATAAATTTAAATTATTAACTACATTAATTTATTTATCTTTTCTGATCAATAACTAACTTTTCTGACCAATAACCAAACAGCAAGATAAAATTGATTCCAAAGCCATAATTTTAACCCATTCTTCTATAAAACCTTTAAAAGTTGTTCCTTGAACCGTAAGCCCCAGTTAATTATTTCTATTTATATTTTTATATTTTTATTTATTTTAAATTAATTCATTTAAACAATTATTGTACATAATGATATATAATTATCTAAATTTAAATGATTACTTACATTAATTTATTCATATTTTCTGACCAACAACTATAAGAAATCACTGTATGTCACACAAGACCAATGAAATCTTCACAAGGCATCCTATTTTTGTTAAACTTTGGAATTAGAGACCACACAGAAGAGACTTCAGCTGACAGAGCATCAGAAAAAAATCACCAGAAAATCAGGAAACAGGCACTGCACCCCATGAAAATTCAGTTTTCTCTTAATAAAGTAAATCATTCCATTGAAGGGAGTCCCAAAGGGCAGCTTACATTTTTCATACGTTTGATCTCTGCCTTCTCCTCTTGCTCCTTCCTTCGTTTCTTCTCCTGGAGAATCTCATCTAAAGTCTTCACCTTCCAAGAATCCTTTTCATCACCCATTTGAGTTCAAAAAAACACCCTCTGTAAAAGAAGGAGACATTGACAAACCCACAAATACATCTAAATAAATCTATTTTACCCCCATTTTTTTCAGTGCAAACACTTCAGGTTCTGTTTTTGAGTAAAGCCACAATGGAGTTGGTTTATGGTGGACCAAAAACGTTGGTTTTAAACCCAAAGGAAAGACTCTGCTAAGAGCACAGGGAGCTGCTGGGGGGCAAAAAAAAAAAAAATTTATGGCCAAGGTTTGGTGCCACACATTTAATATCTACCCGAGGTAACAAAGCTTGGGGAAAAAGGGCACGGAAGGCAGAATTTATGGGATAGGTGGCAAAACTCCTGAGAGAAGGAAGAAAATAATGAAGCCAACTGGGCTGAAATCAGCTGTCACTGAGGAGGAGGTAATTCCAGCACGACCAGGGAGAAAGGCGCTAATTAGCATGAGAAGTGGAAGAGTAATTAACCCACAGAAGGCAGAATATTAATTAACAAGAGAACTACACCACTTATAGCTAATGAACACTAATTCCTTGGTTTATTGAGATGTATAAACAACTAAAATTTGCAAACCGGGGGTTTGATTTGTGGAACACCCCAAGCACCTGAGAGGAACGGTGGATTTGTCTTTCCAAACCAGCTCTGGGAGAGAAAAGCAACAATGGGAAGGATTCCACTGATTGATGAATGGAAAAAGATGTTTGATTTTACAAATAAACTTTAGGGTTGCTGATAAATGACATTAGACATTGAGAGATGAAAGAAACAATGGGGAAGAAAAACCCCGAAATTCCATAAGAATTCAAAATGAAAAGGGAGGGTTGTACATTAGAGGGGAATCTTTGGGATCAGGTGTATCAGGGAGCCTGAACCTCTCAAGTACCTCAGCCAGTGGGGAAAGAGAGAAGGGAAATGTGGCTGGAAATTGGGATAAAAAGGAGGCTGGGTCCTCCAAAAATTGGAGAGACCCCAGGGGAATGCCCCATGGCCTCTGCCTTGATTGGAATAAAGCCAAAGGACTCCTCTGTCTCCTTTTTGGACATAAACCTCTGGTGTTTGTGGATTAATTTTCCTGACAGTGGCAACATCCTTCCCATTTGCCAACCTGGTCATAGTTTTCTGCCTCAACTTTTTGGCATTTCCTCAGCTGCTTGGCCACAGACTTGGGCAGCATCTGGTGCAAGAGGTCCTCAGCTAGGCGCCTCTCCCTTTTCAAGTCCTCTGTCTTTTCCTTGAGGTTCCTGGCATAACTGTGGATCCAATCTGTCATTTGCTTGAAGGACATCAGTACAATGGGGTAAATGAGACAGGCAACCACCAACAGGCTGATCTTAAGGCTTATTGTGGACAGGATCTCCCTGGATTTCCTGTGCAGCTTTTCCTGTCCCTCCTGCAGCAGACAGCTCTGTGCATGATGCAGTCCCCTCACCGTGGCTTCCAGGGACACAAAGTCACCCAGGAATGGGCTAGAGACAGTGATTCCTTCAGAAGGGGTGAAAGGAAGGGACAGATTGACATTATCTGTCCAGCACTTATGTGCAGTGTCTGAGGAGAAGAGAGCATAGCTCAGAGTGGCAAGATGCTGCTGCATGGTTTGCAGGCTCACAGGGGCTGGCACTGGCTGAGCTTCGAGCACAGCTTCCCTGATTTGGAGGAGCAGTTTGAAAGCCACTGTGTCTGCCCAGTCAGGATTGTGTCTCATGGCTTGGAGGTCCTCATGGGGGCTCCTGAAACGCCCAAGCAGTTCAGAGATGGCTCTGGACAGCACCTGCCTGCCTTCAGCAGCCCCTGAGATATTCAGTTTGTGCCTCAGGTCAGCAATGTAGAATCTGCAAATGGAGATTTTCTCCTCCTTGCACTGGCAATTCTCACAGTACAGCTCTGCCTCGCTTGCCATGCAGAGGGAGCTTAAATTCCCCAAGAGCTGGGAAGGGAATGATCTGCTCCTTGTGTCTGCTGCTGGGAGCAGCCAGCTGTGCCTCTCTTCCTGCAGCAGGGAGATGAGCTGAGCAGCCCAAAGGTTTTCACAGGAGGAGAGTTCCTGAAGGGCTTTGCCTGTGTTTTTCCATATTTCCAAGCTGTTGCTCAAATCAAAAGAAATGGCCCCAAGGAGGCTGCAGAGGGAGACCATGCATGCTGTCAAAATCCTTTGGACTGTTTTTCTACCACCAGAATTAGAAGAGGGAAAACACCTTAAAAAAAAGAATAAAAAAAAAGAATTAAAAAACCACTGGCATTGTCTGATCCTGAGAGTGTTTCTTCCAGCTTCTGAAACCACAACTGGATCTAGCAGTGCTGTTTAACAATTTCCATGCATTCTGAAACAAGGCAAAAGGAGCATGCATTATCTGGATGCTTTTTAAAGATAGATTTTATTTTTTTCCATCTGATATTAATTTTAAAAGAAAAGCTGTATTGAAGAGGCTGCTTCCTTATCTGAAAAACCAGATGAATGATACAGTTTTTCTGTGAAAAAAAAAGCTAATAAAACATTTTCTGTAGGTTTTATTCTCTGTGATACTTCTCTCCAAATCCTAAGGAAGGTAAGAAAAGATAGGTTACTAATTCCCCCAGCGGTCACAAACTGGAAATGTTGATTTTTTAAAATCAGGCTTTGAGAATTTGTTCTTAATTGGCATTTCCAGATGGTGAGTAATTTCTGTTGATATGTTCAAATGAGCTCAGACACTTTTTACAACACTGTCTACATATTTCAGATGGGAAATGAAGCACATTTCTGTTTTCAGTTTTTACTGAAGCATTTGCACCTCCAATTTTTATTGTTTGAGCTTCATGATTACCTTTCTGTCTTTCATACTGCACATAATGGACGTCCATGCTCCATACAGCAAAGTGACCTCTAATGATTTTAATTTTCAAAACTATTATTCCATCATTTACAATCTTACTCTAATGATACTCATGAAAAAAAACCTCAGGATGTTCTGCTGGAGCTGATGCCTCCTGAATAACTGGGTAATCCTTATTTCCACTGATAAAGAACAAAGTTCTGCAGAGAAAAGCTGATTGGAAAAAGCCCTCCTCAGATCCCCTGCTCTTTCAGATATAGGAAATCACACTTTTAGTCAGGCAAATAAAATCCAATAAAACCTATTATTTCTCAGCAGAGGCTGATATTAAGCAAAACAAATTCTTGCTGGGCAAAATGGTGATCAATGGTTCTAAAGTAGAAGAAAAGTGATAACAATACTGTCCCCAAAGATGATCCACAGCCATGCTTTCTCTTTCTGATTTAATACAATTTCTGTTTGATAATATATTTACTTTCAGTCCAAAGGTTAACCTCTGCAAAATACCAAACTAAAAGAAACTGCAAGCCTAGAAAAGGTATCTCTGAGGATTTCAGTTCTCACATCAAACTTCCAACCTTTTCCTTACTCTAACTCCTGCTTCCCTTTGGGTCACTTGCCCCCCATTTAAAATCATTCCTTTTACTTTTGGAAGCATCTAGCACATGCTGAGGGGAGAGAAGAAAAACACAACAAAAACTCACCTTGATTTTATACTGCCTGTCTTCCACAACACAAGAAACATAAAGAGGGTGTTTGATTGAGTGCCCAGCTGAAAGTGGTGATCCTGCTTTGTCAAAACCCCGGGTTTGTGCCAGCGGGGCAGCTGACAGTGCCCACTCTGAGCTGAATCACTAAAAAAGGAGCTGAGTTCTTCACCTGAATGACTAAAAAAGGAGCAGCAGGGCCATGGAGCAGACAGGGCTGGCTCTTGCCCTTGCCCTTGCTGGCTCCGGGATGCCAGGTGGGAAAAGCTCCGTGTAAGAGCAGCCCGCAGCGCTGCTCACTCACCTGCAGGGACCCGCGAGCTCCTCGGCTGCCTTCCCTCCGGGCATCCCGGCTCCGAGGGGTCCCAGCCGCAGCCTCAGGCTCCTGCTCCTGCCTGCAGCCCTCGGTGCCTCTCTGCAGCCTCCTCCCGAGCCCCCGAGGCGCTGGGTGATGCTCTGACCCTTCCCACTGCCCACCCTCCGCACAGGGGTGTCGGAACCCAGCACATCCCTCTGGCTGCCCTGGGGGACTGGAGCCCCTGGCAGGGGCTCAGAGACCTTGGCACAGAGTCAAAAACCACCTGTGCCTTCCATTTTAGCCCATGGAAACAATGCCCAACTTTGTGTGAGGAGTTACAAGCCACAAGAGTTTGAGTAGAATGACAGTGAATTAATCACAGGGAGAAAAAGTAGAATTTTGGGGTTTTAGAATGGGGGTTCAGGAGGCAAGATGGAGGAATCTGGGCATGTCCTGTCCTTCTCCTTCTTGTCCTCCATCTTCTGCTGGGATGGTGACACTTCTGGATTGGTTTAGAGTATAGACAGACTGTCCAACACAGGTGATGGGTATTGGAAAATTAATGTAAATAAAGCACAGGTAGTTCTTAGTATAAAAAGCCAACACCAGCCCAAGGGCAGGGACTGTGCCACAGCCCGACCTGCTGGACAGACCTCA
>JAYDZK010000076.1:5878154-5897458 GCA_034509185.1 Euphonia xanthogaster | reverse complement strand
TCAGACACTGCAATTACCAAAATAAAGGACTGAGCAAGCATGCCAACACATGTTGCTTTAAATGATAAAGTAATTTTTTATAGATGAATATCTAAAACTTTTATTTAGTAAGAGATTTCTATGACATATATAAATACACAAACTTATTGTTTCTTAAAGGCATGACCATAAAAATGGTTTGAGGAGACAACTGTCTTAAGTTTTTCATTAAAAAGGGAATAGAAATATTATGTATTGTATATAATAGAAATATATATAGAAATATATCAATAGATATAATAGACAGAAATATATATTATAAATTTGTATTTATTTGGGTTTTTTTGTATTTAAAATTTTGTATTTTAAATACGAAGTTGGGTTTTTTTGTATTTATTTTTTGTATTTTTGTGTTTCTTATGTGTGAATGTATTTTTGTTACTGAGAACAGAGAATCAGGCTGAGTTATCTCTATTGCACAACAAAACATGCACACCCACAACTGCACATCTTCTCTGAGCTGGTGTCTGAGTTTCCTTATGGCAGCACCCAAAAATAACAGAAATATCAAAGAATTACACAAAATTCCTGTCAAATGTATCCTTGACCATCTCCCCTGCTTCAGCTTTCCCTCCGTGGAATGTCTGGCTGGAGTAAATAAATCTGACCTGCAGCTGGAGCCCCCAGCCTGTAGGCACAGCCATTACCCAGTGCTCTTAAATGTGATTGATGAGATTTCTGGGAACCTGCAGGGAGACAAAAAGCTGCGATGATGCCACTCCAGGTTATCTTGTTTGCATTTCATAGCAGTAAAATTTTTTAAAGGATTGTATTCTAGCCCTTACTAAGGTTTGTCGTTAAATTCCCACTCGCTGGGCTTCCAGGAAGTGCTTTCTTTTTATCACTTATTTCTCAAAAAGCTCTGAAGTCATCCAAAAATTACTCTTCAGAGGTGGCAGCCAAGCCAGGGAGAGGGAGCAAAGGAGCTTTGCCAATTCAGTTTATTTATCATTCAGTTAAAGATGCTTTACCTGCAGCAGGCTGGGTTGGGAAGGCCAATAAGGAACAGGCATCAAAGAAATGCAGGTTCCTTTTAAGATGCACAGCCAAGTCATCAGTTTAAATATTAAACAACAACTTCAAAGTAAAGCCTGCTATAAATGTGAAAAGTAATTTTAGGGGTTTTTTTACTGCTCTAACTGTAACTTGGATTGCTGTAACTCTGCTTCCTGAGCCAGAAAAATTCCTAGTTATAAATATTTTCATATCAGTGTAACCTATTTATGAGGTGCCCCATGGCAGGAAGGAATGATGAATCTGACTCCATGTTCTCAGAAGGCTGATTTATTATATTATAATACTATAATACATTAAAGAATGCTATACCAACTATGCTAAAGAAAACAGAAAGGACACAGACAGAATGCTAAAAAGCTGATAATGAAAACTCCTGACCCCTTCCAGAGTCCTGACACAGCTTGGCCCTGTTGGCCAGAGAGTGAAAACAACTCCCAGCAGAATCCAACAAAACAATCACCTGTGGGTGAACAATCCCCAAACACATTCCACATGTGAGCACAACACAGGAGAAGCAAATGAGTCAAGAATTTGTTTTCCTTTTTCTCTGAGGCTCCTCAGCCTCCCAGGAGAAAAGTCCTGGGCGAAGGGATTTTTCCAGGAAATATGAATGTGACAATGACCCTGAAGGATGTTTTGCCACTTGAGCCATCCTTAAAGCAGGAAAATTTGAGTGTTAATTCCAGCAGAGTGGATGCAAACAGACACAAACCTGTGTTTCTTGGAATTCTGCAAGTCCGGCACTGAGAACAACCCCATCCCCAGTGGGAAAGGGAACTCAGAGCCAGTCTCTGTGGAGGTTTTGCTGCTCCTGGGGGTTTCCAGCTGGGTTCCAGGTGCCAGCCCCGTGGTGTTCTGTTCCCTCAGGCCCGTTTTGTGCTGATCCTGCTGGTGGGCTCCTTCGATGTCATCTGTGCCCTCATCCTCATCCAGAGCCAGTCCATGATGGCGTTCCGGGTGGGGGGAGCCCTGGAGAGCCTCCAGGCCCAGTACTTCATGCTCAGCCTCTGCTTCTCCATGCTCACTTTTGATCTGCAGGCACAGGTACAGAGATCCCCTTTTTCTCCTCTTCCTGATGATATCTTGGACTGGCTGAGTTGAATTATTCCTTTCCAAGAGCAACCCTCTCTCTTACCTTTATTATATTAATTTAATAATGGTTGTGGCTCTGTGTGTCTGTCACAGCTTAGCTAAAATCCATCAAAACGAATCAAAATATATTTCATCATTGTCCTGCTTATTTTGGGGAGGTTTATCCATAAAAACAATTGCATCCAGGAGCTCCAAGCCACCATGGCCTCCTGAAATATGCAAAGTTATTCCTGCCCATCTCAGCCTCCAGTCTCCAGCACTGAGGAAATGATTCTGGAGTGGGAGAGGGGAACTCAACCAGCAGGGCAGTGAGACAGAAAATGAAATTACAGATGGGGGAAGTGAGCCCAAGACCTGTTACTTCTGTAAGCACCCCTCATCCTCATTTACTGCAGCTTTACTTTGCTCTGTCTGCTCTGTTATACAGGGAATTACCTCTGTCCTTGCTAGAGGAATAATTCAGCTGTTAGACCTGTGCCCAAGCTGCTGCTGCAGGGAGTTTGTGGCAGATATTTTTTTCCAAGAATGATTTCATGCAATGTTTGCCTCCCCCAGCTGTGCCTGTGCATCCTCCTGATCAGCCTGCACGAGGTCACCCTGCTGCACAACGTCATCTCAGCCACGGGCGTCGTCTGGGGCTGCCTCAAGGTCACCGTGGGCATCATTGCAGTGAGTGTCCAGCTGCAGGGGACACCAGGGACACACAGCCCCTGGCACTGCCCATCCTCACCCCCCACAGGCTCAGGGAAGGGAGCCAGGATGGAGAAAAGCAGAGCAGCATTGATATTGAGGCCAGGTTTTTTATAAAATCTGTGTCTGAGCTGAGCACAGGGAGTGAAACAAAGTCACCTTGGCATTGGGCCGCTCTGAGGGACATTGTTTCAGTCTCAGTCCTTGATCACTTCAGTGAAATCTGGAGGATCACACTGTCTTCAGTATTTCTGCCTCTCTGCCACTGCTGGGTGAACTGGGAGCAGTTCTCCAGGCCATAAATCCTTAGGAAAGCACACCAGAAAGATGAGGGGTCCTTTGTCAGGGCACCTCCTTCAAAGCTCAGGGACAGTTTCCAGGTTAACCTAAAGATTTGTGAACTTGAAATGGCATTTTTCATGTCAGACCGAACCTCCTCTGAAATCTTGAGCCTCTGTTCCAAGAATGATTGCAGAATCAGGGCCAAAGTACATCAGATAAGTGAGTTTTTTATTACCAGGAAGGAGTTCAGGGGTTTTTGGGGTTGGATGTTGGTTTAGGCTCCTGGGGTGTTTGTTTTAGTCATTCACACAAATTCCTGACAGCTGAAATACAGCTCTCTATGTGTTTTGGTGGCTTTCTTGCTAAAATTGTGCTTTTAAAACACATCACTTTTGGGTTTGGGGGGAACCTGGTGCTGATCAGATGCATCAAATCCAATCCTAACACTGGCACAGTCACTGCTCCCACCCCCAGTGGCTCAGCTGCTTTTCCTTCCTTTGCTCAGACCTGCCCTCCCAGCCCAGGGCTGCTGCAGTCCCTTTCTTCTTTCCCAAGGCCCTGGGTGAATTGTGAAATTAAATTCTCCTGGCACTTCAATCCTCTTGCTTCTCCCACATTTCACTCCTCAGTGACTGCACTTCTGTGTAGCAAAAAGAAAAGTGGAGAAAAAGCCACAGGGAGCTTTCAGTCTGTTACCTGTGAAAAATTCAGCTGCTAGAGGAAATCTGAGTGTGCCCAGAGAGAAGGGTCATCATCACTCCTGGCCCAGCTCAGGGGAAAACAGAGCCTGAATTTCCTGCTAAAAAACACAGCTGGAGAAGGCAAGTGGAGAGCAAAGCTAAAATTCAGAACTCAGCTTAACCAGCACTTGGAATGCTATGAAAAATCAGCTATATGTAGCTTTTTTAGAATATATAGCAACTTTAAAAAGCTGTATCTCACCTTATTTTGCAGATTTTAAAAGAGCTGAAGCCTCTGGTGTGGATTTTCCTGGTCCAGAATGTGCCTGAGGTGGTTTATCTCATCTACCTGCTCTACACGGTAAGGGGAGCAAGGCTGGGGGGTCTCACCCTCATCCTCCTCAGGGCCCAGAGGTGTTGCTTCACCCTTCCCTGCAGCTCCTGCTGGATTTCAAGAGAGCAGAGCCCATCCTGCCTCTCCAGGATCAACTTTTCAGGACAGGGATGAAGTAAAGTTGCTCTTGAACTGATCAGAGGGAGAGGCTCTGGAAGTCCCTGCAAAGAATAATGAGGGAAAAATGAAACAAATTCTTGTTCAAGATACACAACTCCTCAGAAATGCCTCCCCTCCTTCACACAAGCCTCAAGTGGTGCCAGAGCATTTGACCAGGGCTCTGTTGTTGTAGTTTAAAGAATTTCTTAGGCAGCCCCCACAGCTGTGGATCCTGTTGTAGCCAAAACAAGGCAGTGCAAGCCCAGCCAACCCCAGTTTGGGGCAGGTTTTTGGCTCTGTAACACTGATAAAGCCTTTATCAGTGAGCACCTCCCACAAGATGTGTGAAAGGAGGTGAGGAGAGAGCAGGGCAAGGGGAAGCCAGGCTGTTGCTGCTGGGCAGGGCTGGAGTGCTGAGAGTGGCCAGTGCTGCTCATCCTTCCCACCCACAGCCTCAGGGATCCATTCATCACATGCAGCTTCCCATTATTCCCGGGCTGTCTGAGCTGGCAGAGCACAGCAGGACTCCAGGCTGTCTGTACATCACGAAATCAGAAAACTCAGGTGGTTTCAAAGTGACCTGTGGGGTTTTTCTTTCTTCTTTCCCCCCAGTTCCTACCTGGTGACTCCTGTCAGAAATCCAGGGCTCGGTTGCATGTTGTGGCTTCCAGGCTTGGTGGCAGCAGGTGGTGATGGTTTCGTGTCTCCCTTTTCCTGCAGGTGATCAGGGAGTGGGGCAAAGGCAATTCTTACACCCTGGAAGCTGCTTTCATCACTGGCTCCTGCATTTCTGTCACAATAAAATCTGTTCTGTTCTGGGCTCTGCTTCACGTCTACCGCAGCTTCGGGCAGGGGCTGAGGGAGAGAAGTAAGTACCCCAAAAATGCACTGGGAAGGGTGGAGCCTGTCCCAGTCACAGGGAAACAGCCAGGAAAATCCTTAACAGATCCCAAATCAAGCAGCTCTGCAGCCTCAGCATTACCAGGCTGCCAAAGCTCAGAAGTTGGGTGGGACAGATGTGGCTTTTCCCTGGAGAAAGCTGATGCCAACCTGAGCAAGGTCTGCTGCTGTCCAGAAAATCACACCTGTGTGAGCAAATCTCTGCTGGCAGTATTGCTATCACATTGTGTAATAAACAATAAAGGGACACAGATGTGACACAACCCAAAGCTCCTTTCTTTCCCCCAGGGGCACTGAGCCCTGCAGTGCTGCTGACTGAGCTCCCTCTCTTCCCACAGTGTTTTCCTCCTACGGAAGGATCGACTCCTGAGCCCTCCCTGTGCAGCTCCCACGGAGTGAAGCCACCCCAGGACTCCTGACCTGCTCAGGGTGGCCATCAAGGGTCACATTCCCAGGATGGAGGAGGGTCAGGAAGGTGTCACACATCTCTTGGAGCAGTGCAGGTGGGACAGAGATTAAAAAGCAAAACCTGTTTGGGAGATTCCCAGCTGATCCTGCAGACAGGACCAGCATCTTTCACTCCTTTTCCTGCTGCTTTGGCAGCACTGGGGGTCTCACCTGCACGTGAGTGGGGAATGTTGCTCCTTTCAGTGCTTCTTGCCTGGACAGACACAAACATCAGGAAGGGAATTGCACACCCAGCCCCTGTACCTGAGTCTAGAAGGGGATTGTGCTGCCCAGCTTGGATCTACTGCAGAGCAGCTCCAGCCCTGATGGCTTGGTGATGGTGTCCCCTGTCTAAGGCTCCTTTTCCTCCTCTGGCTTCAGAATATTTCCATTATTTTTTTTTAACCCCAGCTACACATGGAAACTCCCTGTGACCTCAGTCCTCCCTCAGTGTAACCAAGGTGCCATTTCATACCAGGGGGACTGTCACAAGTAAGCCTTTAATGCTGTAATTTAAAAGTTTGCTATTTTACTGACTGGAACCTTTCACTACTGGCTGTTTTTTAATAAAGTATAAGCACAGTTTGTGGATGGGTAATTATTTCACGTGGAACAGCACCAATTCAATGGGAAATCCCTTACAAAACTGAATAGGGAAGAGGTTAGGACTGGAATTCATGGGTGCTGTGGACATTGCCACTACACTTCTCCTAAGACACAGCTTTATTTGCAGCTGGACACTGCAGAAAGCAACTAAAATTAAAAATTTATTACATCTTATTAGGGAGATTTACAAGGATTTTATCAAAACTGCTGTGATTTTTCCCCCTCATCCTAGCCATCTAAATCACAACCTCTATTACAAATATGTATTTTTCTCATCTTGATCTCCTAAACCTGAACCAAATCTCCTTTATGTGTAGCCCCAGGGAGGCATGAAGAGGTTAATGTGTGCAGGGGCTGACAGAGCAGCAGCTGCCTCTGACTTCATCCCACAAGTGCCAGTGGCAGCAGGGATTGTTGCTGGGAGAATTAAAACATTTCAACATCACAACAAAACCTTTTCAGTCCTTCCCTCAGCCAAGGCCAGGCAGCAGGGCAAGGCTCTGCTCCCACCCAAAGCCTGTGCTGGGGCAGGAGGAGGTCAAGGAAGTGTTTTATGGCCAGGTCACAGTGCCACTGTCACTGAAAGGGCTCTGGCCACGGCCAGCAGAGAGTTTGTCACCAGTCAGGCATGGAAAGATGGAAAACCCTTTCCAAGGTGCCTTGTAAAACAAAAACAGTTTAAAAACAGCTCCTTTACCTGCAAAAGGCATCTCCTTGTCAAACAAAAACTCCAACTGAAGGCACCTCCTCACATCCCTTGGCTGCTGGAATGAGTTACAGATGAATTCTGAAATCAAAACTCTCAAACATCATCACTAATCTCAGGTTCCATGGGAGAAGTGTCTAGAACTTCATCAGAAGTGATGAAGTGTACCTGGGGCATTTCAACCTCATTTGCAAGTGTGCAAATGCAAGTGTGCCCCAGCATTTAAACCCCATTTTTAACCCTAAACTCCCTGGGTATCAATTATCAGCTTATCTGACCCTTATCTGTTTGACCCTTTCATTATTGGACCCTTAACTATTTCTTTCCTCTTATTTCTATCATTGGGCCTTTAAAGCAGAATTTAATGCAGCCCAGCTGGTTGTACACAAGATTTGTTTCAAGTTGCACAGCAAATCCAGCAATTATTTTGAGATTTTTCAGGAAAACCTGGTAGCAGACATTCCAAAAAAAAAAAGCCTTGGGTGCATTCCCAGAAAAGAGAAGCCACTGTCCCATGAGAAGTGTCAAACCCCCCACAATTCCAACAACTGACTGGGAATTCCCTGTTTTCTGTTCTCCCCAGTCAAAGGGCAAATCGACCAATCCAACTTTACAAAAAGGTTTTATTGAAAGGATTGAAAAATATTTTCTCAACAATATTTAAAACCAAGTTTTCAATATGTTAACAATATGTAACAGGATTTTTTAGCTTTTAAAAATTCAGTACACTGCTTTATTCCCTACTACAGTTGGTAACAACTTCTTCCATTTCTACCAGAGGATAACTTTTTTTTTTTTAACAAATTAATTTCCCAGCTTCCATTTTGGCCCTTTGTAGATGAAAAGATTTGTAGGTGCCAGTGACTTACAAACCCTTTTATTACAAACTCTTAATCAGCAAACCCCTGCTTTTTAGCACAGTTTAACCAAGTTATTCTGAAAAAGCTACATGAGCAAAACGAGGTTTTATTGCCAATAAAGTGAGGTGCATTTCAGCTTTTTCCTGCTTCAGCTCCCCCACTCCCAGAGCAGTTCCAATGCAGAGCTCCAGGGCTGCTCCAGCCTCACTCTCCTGCAGTTTGCAGATTAAAAGCCTTGAAAAGGGACTTTGTACACTCAGGTTTGTGATGTGTTAACACAGCCCAGGCTGTGAAGGAGCTGGGCCAGGGAGAATCAAGGCAGCTTTTGGAGGAAAAGCCAGGACTGAAGTCACTGAGCCAGGGCTGCAGCTCTGCCTGGGCTCAGCAGCCCCCCCAAAAATGCCTTTTCTCAGCAGAATTCTGTACAAGCAAAGCTGCAGCAGCCTCAGAGCCAGCAATGCAATTGCAGCAGGTGATAAATTGAAAGAAGAAATTTCAAGCCGACCCCTAATGTAGATCTAAAGTAGTTCAGTACACTTTGATTACAGACTGAATTACCTGTGCACTCTGAAAATTAAAAGTCTGGCAATTTAGTCAAGAATAGCTTTACTATTATAAAAAGCATAAATAAAAAGTGCTGAATATAGTTTTATCTTTAAAAAAATACTAGATAAGGCTCATAAATCATTTCACCTCTGCAAAATGATTTTCCACTCCCCAGTGTGCCCAGAACTGCTCATTCTCCACTCATCCACACGTTTCTCTAGACACCATACCCTGCTCCTTCTCTCAATTATTGCATGTTTAAATAAAATCATTCCAAAGCAAAAAAGCCTGACACTTCTCTAGTTCAAAAAGTACCCAGTTATCAAATAACTGAATACTCCACTCAGGAAACCCGTAAGCAGCTTCAAAACAGTGATAAAACAATTACTGCAGATTCAAGTGAAAGAGAAATCCCAAAAGCTCTCTGGATATTCTCCAAGATATCCCAAAATCCATCTGGTTTTGACCAAATCAAACCAATATTCTATGTTACAGAATGTACAAACCAAGTGTTCATTTATACCAACCCGCTCCCCTTGTGATTTGAATTGTTACCCAGGAGTTTGCTTCTCTCTTCTGGAAAAGTGCTCTCACCTGCATTTCATGAGCTCAGCCCAGGGCAGCATCCAAAAGGGATGAGACATTATTGGGACCACCAGAGGACAACGGATCAGGCAGAGCTTGGAAATGAAGCCATTTCCCATTTCCACTTTGGACCACAGAGACAACGTAAGACAATCATGAGAAAGGTTCAGCAGAGATTCTCCCTCCGTGCCCGAGGAAATCCCACCTCAGGCAGGAAATTCATTCCTTGGCAGTTCTGCCCCGGGCATTGAGCAGCTCCTGCCCCTTCCTGCAGTGAGCGATGCAGCAAGACTTGAAAATGCTGAAGTTTGGATAAGATGCTCAAGAGACTGCACCACAGAGAACATAAATGTAAACATTATCCTTGGGTTTGCCATTCTGCAGTTCAAGTACAGCACAAACCCTTTCCCCCCACCCCAACCAGTTCTTTTGGTGGGGTTTGGTTTGTTTTTTTTTTTTTTGTTCTTTCATAAAAGCACATACAATAAAATATGTACAGAGAGAAGTTAGAAACATTTGAAAGCATCTTAAAAAAAGTAAATGTGAGACTTAGAATATCTTGAGTGTGCTGAAGGCACCGTTGCTACTCCACTGGGAATGTGTCCTCTCATTTCTCCAGCCCACCAATGCAGAATCCCACCCTGGATTTCTCAGCACCAAGAGTTGGAAGGTATCCATGGAAGTTGAGGGCATTCAGGATCTTAGAACAGGATATTTTCTTCAGGACAACAGTGAATTCAGTAGCAATTGAAGTCCAAATTCTTCTTGAACACTTGGAGAATTATTATTGGTTTCTTGACATGATAGTCTCTAATGCTACCACTTATCCCAGGGAATCAAACAAAAAGAATAAGAAAAAACAACACATGGAGGATTCCCACCAAGAGGAAGTGCAGAGCTGTGAATTAGCTCAGCTACAAATAATTAACGCTCATCCCTGCTGTTTGTGGGTATTTCCACAGTGCTGACAGCCAAGGGTCAACCACTGCTCAAATGGGCACAAGAGAAAGAAATGTATATATAAAAAATATATACTTTTTATTACTAATTCCATCTATTAATAAAAAACATCCTTTGTGGGTGTTTCTTCAGTGTGTCACACTTGCAAATAAGAAAGTATTTTCTGGGCAAGGTGTATTTAAGAAAACAAAGAGGAACTTATTTTTTTTTTAAAGAAAACTTCTCAGAACCTTTCTGTTCCTAGTAGTGTTAAATGGAGTTACAAACCTATCCAATGAAAGATTTTAATGCCACTTTTCTGCTGCCACTTGTCCCTGGCATAGCTACATTCAGCCTACCATGGAACTGGTAAGTCAGAAGTTACAATCAAATCCGCAGATGTGGTTTTTGATAGCAGTCAGGAATAATCCACTGCTCATTTGGAAGGAAATTCAGACTGGATCAGAACCATCAGAGCCTTCTGCTCCCACTCCTGATGCACAGGAAGGAGCACAACCCATCCCAGCACCTGAGGGACATCAACCCCAACCACAGAGCAGCTCCGGGGCGGCGCTTGCACCCAGAGCTCTGAAATCCAACAGAGGGGAGGGATTCTGCCACATTCCACTGCTCCAAAACCCAAGCACAGGGGAGGGGTTCTGCCACATTCCACTGCCAGAGCCCTGCTGGCTGGGGACACTCAGAATTCTTCCTCCTCCACGGCGAAGTTGTTCTGCTTCTTGCGCACGTTCCAGTGCAGGCACTCGGCCAGGCTCTCGAACCAGTCGCTCACGGGGTCCCGGAAGCAGATGGAGGGGAGGGGGTAGCAAGAGGTAGTGATGCTGATACTGCAACAGCACAGGGCAAGTCAGGCAGGGGCAGCAAGGATGTGAACAACCCCCAGCCTGTCCCCACCCAGCACAGAGCTGATTCACTGGCAAACAACAGCTCTCCCTGCCCGGCCATCAGAGCTACAGCTGCGCGCAAAATAACGCGCAGAGCTCTGGGGACACGGTCTGTGACTGTGAACCCTCCGTGGCATCCTGCAGCCTCTGGCACCACCCATGCAGGGACCAAGGAAACCCAAGGCACCTCCCTGGCCTTTGGGTTTCAAGGCCAAGGATTCCAGAGCGAAACCAAGGGCCAAACCTTGGGTTTGAATCTTTACTGGGCTCCTGAAATCCTTTACAGGTGATCCAAGCTCAGAGGAAATAAAAGCTGCTCAGGATGGAGGGTTACACCAGCTGCACATTTTCCTTCATGGCAACTTGTGTGGGCCAAGAGGAAAATGGCAGATTGGTTATTCAGGATGCCCAATCTCCTTCCCAGAGCTGCCTTTTAACACCTCCACCACCACATTCTGAACACAAAACTGAGGGACTTCACACCCTTCTGCTCACTCAAGGCCACAGCAAGTGACCACAACCACTCCCAGTTAACCCAGTTTAAACCATGCAGGGTATTCCAGCACCTGTGCTCGCAGGCAGCTCCTGCTGGTTTGTATCTTTCAGAATTCCTAAGATTTATCTTGAAGTTAAAATTTTCAGAGTTTTCTAAAGATATGCCCATCTTCCTTGCCAAGCATGCAATGTTTACAGAGTCTGAACATTTCACTTGCTTTTGTGGGAAGATCTAAAGAACTCAAGTTAGAAATTAAATCCTTTTAGTGCAGTCTGTGCTCTAGGAGGTGTTAGGGTTTATAAAAGCTTCTTCCTTCACTGCCAAAAACCCTTTTGGCAGATGTTAGAGAATGAGGGAGCTGCATGAATCAGGATTTTCTATACTTAGAGATAATACAATCAGAAGAAAGGTTTGACCTGTCTCCATGGCATATTTCCTGCCTCTTCCTTCCATCAAACGAAACCCATGCCGTGTTCCTGGCATCTGGAGAGAGCATGATCTGAAAAACAGGAATGGTCCAAAACTCAAGAGCAAGGAACAAACACCTCCTCCACCCTCCCTCTGAGTGCAGAGCTGAGTCCTTGGAACTCCACACCTGCACTGGAATTCCTCAGCTGTCCATGGCAGCAGTGCAGTAACACCACTCCAGCTCCAAACCTTTATTTTTGTTTATAAATATATGTTGTTCTATATGCAGCAAATCCCCTTTTTATAAGTACAAGGTCATAACCCACACAGACCTTCCAGTTCCAGCCTGTCTCTTCCTTCCAGTCCAGTTCCTGTAACTTTAATTCAGTTACAGGAACTGACTTATCTTTTCTTTCAAGAAAAATAATGCAGTTAATCCAGAAAAATACATTTTAATACATAATGAATGCAGAGCTGTCAAATTTCGGAAGTTTGACTCCTATTTAAATTACATTCCTATTAAAAGAATGAACTACCACTGGCCAGTGACACGAAAGTGTGGGCTGAGAGCTGTGCCATGAATAAACATTGAACTTATGTTGTAAAACAGGAACAATAAGTCCAGAACACACTCATTTCTCAATGCTAATCCTCCAACACCCCCAGGACAAAAGGAGAAAGGGATTCTTCCTTGCACAAGAGTATTTGTCCAAAATACCCATTAACCAAGTCTATTTTATATTCAGTATTAAATGTCTTTTTTCTGCAAGACAACATTAAAAAAAGCTACACACTGAATTGCAGATAGTGCTACCAGTATCTATTTAAGAACTGCAATATTTTTGCCTGAAAGGAGAATTTTTTGATTCCCTTCACTCATCATTTACAGGCACTTTAGCCAAGATTATCTAACATTTTTCAGAATGCAAATGTAGAAATTCCCATTTTGTAGAATGTTACAGAGCTACAGTCCAGTAGGAAAGGTGCCAAGTATTACACTTGATTAAGTGGGCAAATTCTTCAATCTAAGTGGGCAAATTCTTGCAAAGAAAGGCACAATCTTGAGCCAGCCTTGGTCTGATGCAGCCCCGAGTGAGAGGAAGCAGGAGCCACACGACACTTCCCACCCTCCTCTCACTCCTGTGCCCACTCCAGAAGTTTTTAATCCACAAAGAGAAATAAAATGAAGGTGAAGCCCACCTTGAGTTCCACTCCAGCAGGAACCACGATGGGTCTGAAGGACAGGGAGTGGGGGCAGATGGGGGTGATCATGATGGCAGGGACGTTGGGGTGGATCATGGAGGCTCCGGCCGCGGCGGCGTACGCGGTGCTGCCGGTCGGCGTGGACACGATCACCCCTGGGGACAGCAACAGGACAGGGACATCAGCACTGACCCAGGGATTGCTCTGGGGGACACCAGCACATCCCATTCACCCCTGGGGACAGCAACAGGACAGGGACATCAGCTTTAAAAACCATGGATTGCTCTGGGACACACCAAGAAATCCCAGCAGCAGGACAGGGACATCAGCACTGAACCAGGGACTGCTCTGGGGGACACCAACACATCCCATACCAGGAAACTGAACCTCTCCCGTTGGATTTCACAGCTCAATTGCAGCCCAGCACACACAAAGAGAGAAACTCCCAACTCCCCCCTGCCACTGCCACGTGGTTTCAGGAGTTGCACAAGCTCAGGTTACACAATTCTGTAATAGTGACTTTCATTTTTTTTCTTTAAGGGTAAGAGCTTTAAAGATAACTCCTGCTGTTCATGAGTTGAGATTGTTTGCCTTCAGCAAGCCCAGATAGCCAGGCCAATCTTTGGGAGCTATTTCTTACCTTTAGCCTGAAATATAATACCCCAAAGAAGAGCTGCTTGCCCTCACATGCCCATAAACGAGATCTTTAAGCACCTCCAGCTTCACTGTGTAGGAACACACCCATTCTTTGCACCCTCCTGTGTTTGCTGTCAGCACTGGACTGGAGCTCTGTTTCCAGGAGAGAAAAGCCTCCAGGAAAAGCCCAGCCTGGCCCCGAGCTGGGGCAGGGGAGCAGCACTCACCATCTCCTTGCACCGTGGTGATCAGGTGCCCATCCAGGAACACATCCACGTTGGACAGGTAGGAGGAAGGGCCACGATCCACCACAACCTCATTGAGGACCTGCCACGACAGCAAACGTTACTCCAGCCTGCTGCTGCTGCCTTGGCAATGAAATAAATGTCAAAAACTGAATGTTTTCCAGATCTCCTCAAAATTCAAGCTTATTTAGCACCTGCAAATTAAAGCCTCTTTACACTTCTGTCCTATCGAGTGCCAGCTGAAGTTTAAGAATTTAGTTTTGAAGATTTAATTAAATCTAATTCTTAATTTTAAGAATTAAGTTTTGAAGTTTAAGAATGAGTCCCCAGGAGCTGGTCACTAACAATGTGCAGGGCTTTTCTTCTCATTTATAAAAACGTCTGGTGTGTCTGACTTTAGAACTACTACTTTGTTTTCAAAATAAAAGGAAGGTTGGACTCAAGCTTGGAGATATTTCCCAGCCTAAACAATTCTGTGCAATTATTTCCACAGCAAAGTGGGAGCTCAGCACTTGTGACTGCCCAAAGGAAATGTGTGCAGCAGTTCTCCAGCATTTAGAGCACACTGGGAGCTGGAGCAGCAAGGGCCAGCCCCACACTGCCAGGGGAGAGCTTGACTGAAACAAATACAAATTACAAACAATATTGAGGCTTTTGGCTTGTTTTTTCCTCTGACCTGATATTGCATAATTTGTTTGCCCGCTTCTTTCTCCAGGTTTGCAGACACAACTCCATTCTCCTCTATCCCATTCTGCACTGAGCTTTTCTCCCTGTGCTCCTTCACCACCTTCACCTTGAGCCTGCTCCGGAGAACCAGAGCAGCGTTGCCTGGAGGGGAAACACAGGGAAAGCACACAAAAAGGAGATGGTGGCCCAGGAAATCACCCCAGCAATGACTAACACACTCTATCAAATGCCATCCAGCTATTCCTGAGCTTTCAACATTCCCAGTTTCATTCACAACATAATTGGCTGCACTTGGCTGAAGCTCAAAACTGATTTTTAGTAGCAACGAGCAAAAATCAAAGCCAAATTTTAAGCCAGTCCCTTCCCATTTTTCTTATTATGTAAAAAGAAAATTTAAATTTTATATAGAAAACACTGTTGGGCTCATGTGATCTTCAGTAAGACAAAAGCTAAGCTTAAAGAAAATTAAAGCATTAGAAATGTGTTAAAAGACAACATTCTAGTGAGAGTTCCAGACATCTTTGCAGGATCTACTTTGGATGCAACTCAAATAACCTCATATTGAAGAAACAAAGAATTTAGTTCCTCAAATATTTTATTTGCCTGTCTTCTCAGTATTTAAACACTGCACTTTATTTCTATGTTTAGCTGCCATTTAACATCAACTCTACATTATCTTACACTTATTTACTCCATGAAGTTATTTCTTAGCCCTTTTTCTTTACAGAGCAGTACAGAGAGTAGCACTGGATGGGTCAATGCAATGTAAAACTTCTGTTAATTTAAAACACATTTCTGATAATTTAAGGTACAATTTAAGATTTCTCTCAATTTCAGATACATTTCTCAAGTTTCAGATCTTAAGGGCCGACCTAAAAGAGGTGATTAAGAAAAAGTAACAAACAAACACCACACCTTGTCCCCTTAAATTTACCTTCTATAACCTGAGTGACTTGGGACTGAAAATTCTCAAAATTAAATGGAGTAAGAAATCCAAGGGATCCCAGATGAAAAGCCATAACTGGAGGTACACTACCCTATCAATAAAGAAAAGAATTTTAAAGCTACTCAGTCAAAGCAATCCATACTTCAACTATTTGCCTGTAAATATTGTGACTATTGATGAAACTTCAACTGTGCTTAATAAAAAACAACACACGTGACATGATTTTCACAAGGTAAAAAAGAGGCAATGAAGAACAAAAGACAAATGCTGAACTCAGCAACAAAGAGGGAGGGAAAAAGCATTTTTAAATACTTCCAAAAGAAAAGATTTATGGGTTTATTTCCCAGAAGAACCAACCTGGAAAAGTGAAGAAGCATAAAGTAAGGTCCCATCTCCTCCCAGGCATATGATAAAGTCTATCTGATTGGAGATATCATCATAGTCTAGGAGAAACATTGAAATAAAAAGTTTTCAATTAAATTGTAACCACAATCTTAATTCCCTAACAAAAATTAGGAAGAAAAGTTACAATTTGCAGCATGCAAACATTCCCTCACAAATATATAAAAAAAGCACAATTAAGATGTAACAAAGACATAAGAGCTTAAGAAATTTGATCCAACAACCAAGAAAACAAAAAACACACAAAAAAAAATACACTCCAACTGTCCTTTCAAGAAATCATTTCCATACCTTCTCTGAAGGTGCAAAATTTCTTCTTCACTGGTCCAAAATTCTCATCATTAGCTATAGCAGGGTCTTCCAATACTTTTTTTTCTACATACACTATCATATTGTTCTCCTGAAAAGAGAGAAAATAAGAGAGGAAATTATAAAAATAAGATTTACAGCAGTGTTCTGCATCTGCTGGGTGTTTTTAATGTGTGCTCTGATCCTGATGAGAATTTTGCAGCATGCATAGAACATTTAATATTAAAGCCTGGAATATAGAGAACAGATACAGCAATAATGCTGTGTTTGCTCAAGGCTTAGAGGTTTCAGCTTTTTCTATCCCATTCCTGTAATTCAGAACTGCAAAGAGAATGGAAGTTTTTACTTTAACAGTTTTAAGCTTCATACTGATCTGAACTTCTGCAACAAATTTTAGTACACCCAGTGGCAGTGGCTATGAAGATTTGATTGCACAAATTCTGCACAGAATCAGCAGCTGCAGAGAGCTGAGGTGCAATTTCTGTTTTCTCACCTCAGTGAGGTACACACAGAGCTCTTTGAAGGGCTGCAGCAGGCTGGCATCACGGATCTTCTTAATCACAAGGACACTCTTGGGAGGTTTGTTCCATGTCAACCGCTGGCTTGCTGGATCCTGAATGTGCCTGGGGGACAAACAAAGCCCAAACATCAGTAGGCTTTGGTGTGACACCTTCCTGACCTGGCAAAAATACAACCTGCAGTGTGGAGAACACAGCCCTACAAACCAGGCAGGGAAATGCAACAATTCCCACTGCAGGGATGTTCCTGAAGGAAATGCAATAATTCCCATTGCAGTGGTGTTTCTGAAGGAAATGCAATAATTCCCTCTGCAGGGATGTTCCTGAAGGAAATGCAATAATTCCCTCTGCAGGGATGTTCCTGAAGGAAATGCAATAATTCCCTCTGCAGGGATGCTTCTGTGCTTTACTACATGCAGGTGATGACACAGAATTAAGAATTCTGGTTCCTGCTGCCTGTGAATGACCTTTGCCAACAGAAGCACCACAAAAGCTCTCAGAAAAAGTTCCTCAAGCGACTGACACCACTGCTTCCTCTTGGTTTAGTGCTGACTCAAAGGAGAAACAGTCAATTAGAGGATCTGAAAAAGTCACAGCTTCTTTTTCTTCCCCATCCAATACTCTAAGTCAAACAGCTTAATGCAAATTGAAAATCCATTTTATTTCAGAGCTCACATTTGAGATACAAACCCAGCAGAAAACACAGGTTAATGCAGGGCTCTCATATCAAAAATGCTGACAAGAAGCAGGGATTGCAGCACAGAACAAACCCAGAACTAGCACCAACTTCATTCCAACAAGTCTGCCTGCTCCAGCCGTACTCACCAATTCCATGCAGTCCTACTGAATGAAAAGTTATTCATAACTTGCTTTAAGATCTTCATGCTTCTTTCCAGGGCTCAGGCAAATGCAACAGCTCCAAATAAAATAAAAGGCTGAGGCTTTTATCACTTATTAATAACTGCAACCTCAGAGGAATACATTTTTCCCTGAAAAATGTTTTTTTCTTCTACTGAAGATTTCAATCAGTTCCAATAAAAAGCTGTGAGGCTTTACAGAAAATCCTATGAAAAACTTTTACTCCACATCCTCGAGGCAAGGTTACATAAAGAAAATTCCATCTCAAGAAAAATAAACAGGTATTTGATTTCCCTTTCTCTCAAGAGCACAAGCCCCTGATCCTTTCTTCACTGAGTACTCATTCAATTCATCTGCTCACCAAAAAGCAGATTTGCAAGTTCTAGAGCTGTTGGTTGTATTGAAAGAGACACCTAACCTTCCCTAACCTAAGCCTGCACATAAAAACTATGATTTTCTGTTAAAAATAATCCCTCCAGTGAGGAAAGTAACAAAATTACCCAAGGCAGAGGGGAAAAAAAACACCAACAAGGTTTTGCTTGTTTTTAAACCCCACAAAACCTCGTGTGCAGCAAAAGTAATTCACAATTTGCTTTTTCAAACAAGTCCTTGCCTTCAGCAGCCTGGAGGCAGCTCTGCTCCCAGCCCTGCCTGCCCAAGGTTTTCCCTGGCACAATCCTGTCCCTGTCCTTATATCCCAGTCCTGGGCCAGCCCCTGGGAGGAGCAATTCCCCAGGTCAGGTGGGTAAACACAACCTGGGCTGGCTTGCAGCACCCCAGGGCTCTTTACAGCACCAGGGGAGAATGAGGAAGCTCTGAGCTGCTGAAGGGAGGGATCTGGGTTAGACTTTCCCAGGACAGGGCTGGATATCACCAGGAAGGTTACAGTCTACAGAGGTAGAGATTTGGGCAAATAAATATTGACTGCAATGACTTACACTTAACTGGAAGAGCAGTTAAATAAAACTTTTTTAAAAGGGCAAAAACCACAGAATGGTTTGGGTTGGAAGGGCCTTAAAGCCCATCCAGTCCCACCTTCCACCATCTCAGGTGGCTCCAAGCCGTGTCCAACCCGGTCTTGGACACCTCCAAGCAGGGCAGCCACAGCTCCTGTGTGCCAGGGCCCCCCAAAACCAGGGACCACTACCCTGAAATTCCTCACCTGGCCAAGTCAGGGCCCCATTTATTAAGTACAGAAAGCAACACTTTATGCACCCAACATACAAAATTAAAATGTTTATTTGCCCACTAAGCAGAAACGAGCCCTTATTCCCACATTTATCAACAGTCTAAAAGCAAACTTGCTTTAACTGAAAGTACCAGAGACCAAACAGAAAAACTGAAAAGCACAAATTCAAACATCATCACCAAGGGAGGGAGAAGGATTCCCTCAGATTTCACAGCACACAGAACAGTTCCTCTTCCTCCCCCTTTTTTAACTGAGTTGGAAATATGAGAGTTGCCCTTTAGGTCACCAAACTATGGATTACAGACCATGCCAACCTGGCAAAGCTGACCCCAGGATGGCAATCAAGCAACATGAAAACCTCTAAATACCAGGTAAAACACAAACAGTGCTGAGGGAGCTGGGGGTGCTCAGCCTGGAGAAAAGGAGACTCAGGGCTGCCCTCATCACTCTCTACACTCCCTGAAAGGTGCCTGTGCTCAGCTGGGGCTGGGCTCTTTCTCCAGGAACTGACAGAACCAGAGCTCACAGCCTCCAGCTGCACCAAGGGAAATCCAGGCTGGATATTGGGAAGAAGATTTTCACAGAAAGGTGATAAAGTTCTGGAATGTTCTGCCCAGGGA
>JAYDZK010000076.1:5845574-5869078 GCA_034509185.1 Euphonia xanthogaster | reverse complement strand
CTCTTCCGATCTCGGGGCCGGCGGGCCCTGCGCGCCTCCATCGTCCCCTCCCCGCCACCCCCGCGCAGGCGCGGTTCCGCCGCGGGCCCGGCGCGCAGGCGCGGCTGCACGGGGGCCGTGTCGGGCCCGCGGGCTGATTAGCGCTAATTAGCGCTCATTAGCCGCGGGGGAGCTGGGTGGGCAGCAAGTGTCTGAGTGGCCGGCATCGCGTCGGGTTATAGCCGCGTTGGAGGTGCCAGCGGGGGATACGGGCAGCGGACACGTTCAGCCAGCCCACACCCCTCACAGCACCCCACAGCCCCCGAGCCAGCACACCTCCAAATTCCGGCCATCCCGCCCCTCACAGCCCCACAGTCACACCTCCAAATTCCGGCCATCCCACCCCTCACAGCCCCCCGCAGTCACACCTCCAAATTCCGGCCATCCCACCCCTCACAGCTCCACAGTCACACCTCCAAATTCCGGCCATCCCGCCCCTCACAGCCCCCCACAGTCACACCTCCACCATCCCTCCAAGCATTTCACCTCTCACTATCCCACACCTCCCCACCTCCACCATCCCATCCACCCAGCCATCCCACCTCCCACCATCCCACAGCTCCAACCATCCCATCCCTCCAGCCACTTCACCTCTCACCTCCCCACCTCCACCATCCCATCCCTCCAGCCGTTTCATCTCCAACCATCCCGTCCCTCCAGCTCCCCCATCTCCCCCCATCCCACAGCCATCTCACCTCCTCCGTGCCTCTCAGCTGGGCACGGACTGCACTATGCCCTCTCTCCTCCTGCCTTTTCCCGGCCCTTGGCCGAGGGTGTGGCTGCTGGCACATCCCTCATACCCTGCCCGCATCTCCCGACAATGCCCGTCACCAACTTTTACCTTAATCTGGCCTTTCATCATCTGGGAAATGCCCTTTGTGACACAAAACTGCTTGACAGCCCACACCACTTTGTGAGGGTCACTCCTCTCAAATACAGACATTAAAAAAATATATATATATTCTCCAGTCTGTACTTGAACTGGAAAAAAAAAATAATAAAAGGTTTTGGTACCTCAAATCATCAGGAGTTTTGTCACAACTTCAGCAGAGGGAGGATCAAGCCCCTGGGTGGATGACAGCAAGAAAACAATTCTTCAGTTACCAAACCTATCAGGTTTTGTAATTCCAAAATTGCATCTTCTGCTTTAAGGAGGCCACACTCATGGGATAAATCACACCAGGATGAACTCACACAGTAAGAGCAAATTACATCATAAGAGAATGTGGCACTTGGGGATTTTTTTTCTTCTTCTTCCTTTATGTAGTAATTTGTTTTTGGGGAGCCAGGGAGCTGTAAATAACTGATGGTCAGTAAAGCTGAAACAAACTTGAAAAAGAGGAAGCAGCTGCTAGATGTGGGAAAATACCATTGGCCATGTTACACCACTCTTGAAAGTACAGGATTCTGAAGCAAAATTTCTCTCTAGTCCTTCATCCCAGAGGCCAGTGTGCAAGAATTAAGGCAACAATTCCCAGCTCCGTGGGGTTAATGATATCTCAGAGCCTCAAATGTCTTTAATGTGCTGAAAGGGATTCTCAAAGCGTAAAGGGACACCTGAGCATGACACTCGGCAGGAATCCAGCTTTAGGGAGCCAAACATTGCCCTGAAACCTGAAGTGAAAAACCATCCCAGGGTGGACACAGCAGCTCTGCCAGCCACCACTCCCTGACCAGGGCTGGCTCTTGGGATGGACTTCTCCAAATTCACCAGGGTGAAAGTGATAAATCCCCAGTGTGAAAAACACCAATCACTTGTTGCTGTTACCTCTGAGCCAAGAATTTCTTGATTATCTCATCCCTTTCTTGAGTGAGTTAAAAAGTATCTTACATAGCATAGTTTCTATTTTAACACTATGTTATAACCTAAAGCTATATTTACCATGCTACTTAAGAGAATTAACACAGCATAACTTTCTAACATAACACATACAATATTCATTTTAAGATTTGTGAAAAGCCAATCATAAAATACACATTTTTCACAGCCATGACAATTCACATGGGCTGCTCAAAAAGAAACCCTTCAGGTTGCTCTTCCCTCAGCACAGCCACTGCCCTGCTGTTGCTCAACATTTTGTAAGAGGCCTGAACTCTGCAGCAGGAGCAGCTCTTATCCCTGGTAATTGGTGGAGATAAGACTGCTAAGCAGCTGAGCCTGTCCTATTTATAAAGGGCTGCTCTTAAAAGAGCAGCTCTGAGCTGGGCACGTTCAGCAGCGACCTTGGGAGCTCTGCTTGGCTGCTGGGATGAGTGTCCCGGGCTGTGACAGCTCTTCCATCCCCAGAGTGCAGTGACAGCACAAACAGAAGGGGTTTAGGTGCCTTGGAAGCATCTCCTCCCTGACACCATGAGCAGCACGCTGTAGCTCAGAGCTCTGAGCCAGGTTGTGCTTCCTTTCTCTCAGGGAAGAAAACAAAGAGAAATGTTGGCAGGAACTTGAGAAACGAGCATAAAAACATTCTGGTTTTTTTTTTTTCTTTTTTTTTCCTCCACTGGGGTTCTCAGTTCCTAGAAATAACAGAAAAGATAATTTCACAAAAATGCTGTTGTTTGACAACTTGCACAGATGTGCCTGGTACAGAACCTCCACCTACACCCCAAACCTTCCTCCAGCAAGCAGGCATTTCCACTGAGCAGGAAGCAATTAGCAAATTGTCTCTATTAACATCTGGCAGGGTGGAAGAACACGGTTCTTACCTCTCAACCCTAATTTCCAACAGCCTCAGATGACTCAGAATTCCTGAGGGATCACGAGAAGTAAAAAAGCACCACAGAGCCTGAATTCTGCTGGAGATGGTGGCACGTGAATGTGACAAAGGAATGATTTCTCAATGGTCACACACTGACACAAAGACAGGGAAATGCTTCTCATTGCTCAGGCTGATTACCAACACCTCCAATCGTTATGTAAATGTCATTGTCCCACTTTTGAGGCTGAGCTACATTATTTATAAGGGTTAATAAATCTGAGTGGTTGGGAATGTTGGCCTGACACCCAAACTCCATCCCCAGATCATCCCTGACAGCCGCAGGGTAGGACTGAGAGCTGCTGGCAACCTGGAGAGTTAGGTGAGAGAAATGGAGAGATTTTGGAGAAATCTAACATGAAGAGGGATATCAAAATATGCAGCCAGGAAAGGAAAGTCAGGTGAGAAAAGTGGAGGGATTTTTAAAAAGTCTAACATGAAGAGGAATATCCAAATCTGCAGCCAGGACTTGCCTCCTGTCTCGAAGCAGGATGTGGAGGAGAGAGAGGTTTGAGATTCAGCTTGGGGTGTTTGGGGGTGCTCTGTGTCTCCCTGAGTGACTAACAGAGTGTGCTTTTCTGCCTTTAAAACAGATAAAATCAATTGCTTTCCTCTTTATCAATCTTGTCAAGACTGAAGTCTCCCTGACACAGGGAATGCATCATTGCATGTACCCCAGAAGTGTTCAGAAAGGGATGGGTTTTCACTTGTAAATAAAAATAATTTAAAAACTGGTTTACTTATCACACCATTTCACTGCTCTCAGGAAAACTGGTGATTCTTTTGAGGAAGGACCTTGGTTCACAGCAGACCTTGATTCTTTTTAGGAAAGCAGCCTGATGAACTGGAAAATGTGAAAGCTTCTGGTTGCTTCATTTTCCAGATGCTTCCGCAAGCACATTCCTGCAACACCGGATTTTAAACCAATTTGCCAGAGAGATGTGCAGCCCAGAGGAATGAATTCTGTTTTCTGCAGGATCCCTCTAAAGCCAAACACCCCTTAAACCTTTTCTAGGCTAAATTTTCACACTGGCAAAGTCGATGTTGTCTGCAATTCTGGGTGAAGGGAACTGTGGGGAAAACCTCTTGGTTTTCTAGAAACCATCTTTGCTTTGGGGAGGTCTGGGAGCTGCAGCTGCTTCCTGCCCAGGAGCCAGCAGAATTCCTCACAGAACTCCAGCTCTCAGTATTCCAAGGAAAAGGGTTTATTTCTATCACCTGCACTGTCACCAGAACTATGAGAGATGCATTGTAGCAGGAGCCACGAGGGGTAATTTAAATTATTGGCTTTGAGGCATTTACAGCATGGTGTGGCTAAAGCTGACAGGCCCAGAAACACTTAAAATGTCATTAGGAAATGGTTGTGATGGTGTGAATTATAACACCTGTATTGTCTCACCCTCCTCATGAGACTGAAAATAGAATAAAAGTTTGTCCAACACCTCTCGGTTGCCCCACCTCTGGGTCAGGAAATGTGTTATTGTCTGCCAAACTGGTGCCTCTGTGAGGAGCAGATAACTCAGCTGAACTCAGCAGAGGTGCAGTGGGGTGTGGGAGCTGCCAGGCCCCACACCCTGAGTTCTGCAGCCCAGCTCAGCAATTCCTGCTTCTCCAGGGTCCCACGAGGGGTAATTTTGCATGACTGACACTAAATCATCTACAGCATGCTATAACTAAAACTGATAGGCCAAAAAACCACTTAATTAGGAAATAGTTAACTTCTGATTGTGGTGGTGTGAATTATAACATCTGTACTGGCTCACCCTTCTCACGAGACTGAAAATGGAATAAAAGTTTTTAAAACACCTCTCAGTTGCCCCATCTCTGGGTCAGAAAAGGGCTCAATCCAACACCCAACACCATCTCAAACTGCTCAAAGATACTGAAATTGCCACTCCAGCTACCAGCTGGGCCTTGATAGTGGTGGGACTGGTTGTTCTGGGGCCTTTCCCTGCCAGAAGTCACCCAAGTCGAGCGAGCAAGATAAACAGCCTGCTGTGAGAAGGGAGGAAGTTGGGTCAGCAGCTTTCATAACTGCCCAGGCTTTGAAAACAGCCTGAGGAGTGACAGCAAGAGTGAGATGGATTCCTCTTTGTTATCATGTGTGACCAGGCCCTGGCAGCTGTGGAACGGGCTGAAATAGCAGCAGGCACGAGCTCAACAGGTGACAGGAAAAGCAAAATGGCCAAACCTCGTTTTTGTTGCTGGCAAGGGAGAGAATTATCACTGCAGGCTCTGTACAGGTGTGAAATACCACGTTCTTATTCCAAAGGGAATAAAGATAGTGGGAGGCTCATTCTTTTTTTTTTTTTTTCTAGGCTGCCACAGCAAAACCTTATCCCAAACCAGCTGGCTCAGCAGGTACCAGAATCCTTGGAGCACTGCAAACACATCCATCCTGCAGGGAGGCTGCTCCTCATTAGCTCACCAGGAGTTAACACCAATTTCTGCTCTCAGAGCCTCCAGGGAGCCAATTTGCAGCTTGGTCATTACCAAAATTTTCCTCACAGCCCTAAGACTCTGCAGTTTTAAGTCTGAGAGCTTTGTTGTCCCCAGTTAGCAAAGTCACTGCCATCACCTCACTGTGTGGCTCCGCACCCTTGCAGTTGTTGGCTTATCAAACTCTCCACCCTTGTCTTAAACTCTGGTGAAACCCCCCACTAAACAATCCAGGGATTAAAAAAGCTGCTCATCCTCTTGTAATTGAGGCTCTTCATTCCTTTGACCTTCAGGTTTGTGCTGCCCTGGGAGTTATTTGATAGCACAAGAGAGAATTCTGACCAGTGACTTGGTATCACCAGGACACTTAAAAAAAAAATAAATCAGTTTTCTTGTTGAGAAACATGAAGTCTCAGTGGAAGATCTTCAAAAGGAAGTGCCTGAATCCAATTTGCTGATGAGGATCAGATGGAGCTTTTCACCAAGAGGAGAGTCAAACTAAGGCCAGTGCCAACACAACGTGGACTTGAAGAGACAGAATTTATGCTTGGAAAAAGTCTCTGCAAAGGGAAAAATTAAATCTAATTCTAAAAACAGAAACATCCAGCTGATATAATCAGAACAACACAAATGCAGAGGAAATCAATCTGGAATCCAGAAGCTTCAGCACAAGGTAGGATTAGTTCTGAATATCAGCCTTACATCACACTCTTGTGACTGTCAAAAACAGAAATGAAAAGAGACTGGGCCCTGCCAACTTCTGCTTCATTTGCATCAGAATTCTCTATAGGCCAGCATTATTAACTTCTTTTCATGCATTCAACTCCCTTGTATTTTGCAGATGCTCAGATCACAGATGCATTTGAAACCCTTCCCATTCACCCCCTTTGTTCTAATTCTCAGAAAGGTGATGCAGATATCCTTTGCCTGTGCACAAAAGGAAATATGCCTCCCCAATATCCCATATTAAAAGAACATCCTGCACTGCAGTTAAATGATCCTTTTTCTTCATAGAAAAGAGCAGGGTAATTTTTCAGATGAAAGAACGACACACTCAGGAGCTCTGCACCTGCATTCTCAATAGCCTGGGTAAAATTACTGGTCCTGCTGCCTCAGACACAAGGCTGAGAGTAACTGTGGCCCCCAGCGAAGCCTCTCCTTTCCCCAAAACATTTCAGTAGAAAAAGTACCAGAAAGAAAAGCACCAGTGTGTTCTGGTAGGACTGGTTTGTTCTCATGGTTACACTCACACACCCATTTACCTTCCCTCTGCATCCACAGATGATGTTCCTAACTCTGGGGCCAGGCAAAAAATCACCCAAGAATCAAACAAAACAACATCCATGCACAGTGCCCTCTCCCAGCAGCCCTGCCTCCAGCTCATTCCCCTTTCTTGATGACCTCTTCCTTAAAAACTGTGCTTTTTCTGAACCCAGCAGATACCTTGTAGTTTCCAAACTTTCCATCCTTCCCAGCGCTGGCAGAGCTCCCCACTCACCAGCACAGATTCCCAGGATGATCCTGAATCCTGTTTGTCCTTCCTGTTTTGTCCTGAGCATCACCTGTTGTGAAAGCAAGCAGCTCAGCAATGTCATGGATTTACAAATCCATGCTTGAGCAACTCCCAGCCACAGGAAACCAGGGCTGGGGGATGCCTGGGGAGGTCCCACATCCCTCAGGCTGGGTTTTATCCCTGCCATGTCCTGCCTGCTGCCGTCACCCCACACATTTGGGGGGAATCCCTGAAGTCACACATTCCTCAGGCTCAGTTTTATCCCTGTCATTTCCTGCTCCAGCCACCCCAAAGGACAGGGGGACCCCTGGGGAGGTCTCACATTTGGGGGATTCCTGGGGAAGTCACACATTCCTCAGATTTTATCCCTGCCATGTCCTGCTGCAGGACTGGGGGACCCCTGGGGAGGTCCCACATTTGGGGGACCCCTGGGGAGGTCCCACATCCCTCAGGCTGGGTTTTAGGGTTTTATCCCTGCCATGTCCTGCTGCAATTCCCCCTCGGGGCTGGGCAGAGATGCTCACCCATGGCACACACGGGTCATGGGGACCCTGTCACTGCTCTGTCCCCAGGGCAGGGACACCCTGAGACTGGGACAGGAGGGGCAGCTGCTGCTCATCACACCCCTAGACCCTGCTCCAGACCCCACACAGAGCTGGGCACTTTTTGGGGTGTCCTGTGCAGGGCCAGGGCTTGGGCTCGACGCCCCCTTCCCCCCGAGGCTGTTCTGAGTTTCTCTGGAGCCCTGGAAAGCAGAGCAGAGCTGCTGTGAGAACGGCAGCAGTGCCCTCTGCTGCTCCTGCAGCGGGCAAAGCTCTTCCCCCAGCCTTTTAATTAAGCTCAGGAGGTTTTAAACACCAAAGATGAACTTTTCCCCTGGGCTCAGAAGCGCTGCTCCCATCACCTCTGTGAGAGCACAGCCAGGCTAGCTCAGCTTTGTCTTTAATTCCCTGCAGGACACTTTTAGATCTGTTTGGAACACACAAAAAATTGGGTTTGAGACTCCTTTACACACTGGCTGTCAAGATGGATTAGTAGAGAAAAAAAATAATTCCTCCTCATCGGCCTTCATGTCTATAAATAAATGCAGAAAATTCACATTTCACCCTGTGAAACCCAAGGGGGCCAGAAGGATGTGGCAGGAGGTGCTTTGCAGGTTTTACAGAAAAATTATCTGTAACTATTCCCTGACAGGAGCAGCTGTCCATCCCCAAAGCACTGAAACACAACGGGCTCCGGGGGGCATCTTTGCTGCTGTGAATAATTTACAGGGGGAATGATGGTGTTTGCTCACTGTGTTCCACCCAAGTGGCCGCTCAGCACGTGCTTTAAGCCACCCCACACCCCCCAAATCCACTGGAACCAGTGCCATAGATTCCATTCTATATATTAAATATATAGAGAATGGACTATAGATAGAGATTTGTATAATGTATATAATATATATTATACAATATATAATATACAATATACTAGATATATTATATATCTTTATATACAATGTATAAAATATATAGAGAATTTTTAATGACTATATTTATATTAATATAATGAATGAAATTAATATAATGAATATTTATATATTAATCATTTCTCCTATATTTTTCCAGCCTATATTTTGGCATCTCATTTGCCCCTAAATATCTATATCTATATCTATATCTATATCTATATCTATATCTATATCATCTACATCTATATCTATATCTACATATATCTATATCTATCTCATATATATCTATATCTATCTATCTATCTATATATCTCAAATATATATAAATATAAATATATAATTATACATATTAACTAACTAAATTAAAATAAAATATATTTCTCTATTCGCAATTTCTCCTTTATTTTCCCAGCCTGTATTTTGGTGTCTCATTTGCCTTTGGGCCAAGCCTGGATGTCGAGGCAGAGCCTTCCCTTTGCCTTGTGCCTCACTGGTCCCAGTTCCCCGGCCAAACTGGGCGCCAGCACCAGGTGGCAGCAGCAGCCGCATCGCGGCTCTCTGGCACGGCCCCGTTTTCCGGGCAAAAAGGAGAATTTTGTCCCATTCTCCAGAGGTTTGGTGCGGTTTTCCCGCTCCTCACGGGATGATAGCTTGCCAAAGGAGGCAAATTCAGCAGTTATTGATCGGTTATCGATGAGCAGCCCCTGTTCAGTGTCAATAAAATCGTCCCAGCACGGGGCAGAATCCACAGCTAAAAAGCTTCTGATGAACTTCAGGGTCTTATTCCCTACACCTCATATTTGTTTCCTTCTAGAAAACCAGGGAATTCAAGCACATGCTGTCAAACATCCCACTGAACCCAAAATTTCAACGTAAGCTATCAGAAATTAAATTATTTTGATAGAATTAAGATGATGGCTAATTACATAGTTATGACTAGAGGCTGGAAGCCAGCCCCCAAATGTCACCAAAACCCAGCAAAAGTTAAACAAGAAATTTGATGTTCACAGCATCTGACCAGTCATGCAAAAATTAAATTAATTTTTTTCTAAATAATATTTTAATAATATCTTCTATATATTTTTTCTATATAGGTAATAATATTATATATTATTTTATTAAAATATTTTGACTTTTTTTTTTCTAAATAATTGCTGTGAGTTGGTGCTCAATGCACAGGCTCTGCTCAGGATCCCCAGGCTGGATTTGAGCCCTCCTGCAAGGGTGGGATCCAAATGAAATTCAGCACTGGACCCTAAAGAGCTCTGGATTCATGGTGGAAGTTGCTGATTTTGGGCCATGGAAAAGTTGGGAGAAGGGGGAAGATCCAAGGTGCTTTCCCATGCAATGCAGCTGCCCAGGTATGGAATTTTTCAATTATTTTATGGTCTGGCCTCCCTCCATAGGGCTGGGTGTCCATATAACACAGGATGAAATCCTCTCAACCACCCCCAAAAATCCAGCACTGAGGAGGAGGAGCTGGCTTAGAAATCCCTGAGCTGGAACTGCAGAGGATGTCCCATGAAAACGGAGCCAGACACAAGCCCTGAGATGATCTAATTAGAATAAACTGTAAAATTAAGAATATTTGTGCTGCCTCTGGCTCACACCCAATGAGACAGCTACAGGAGTGTGGTGAAATCCTCTGGGAGGTTTTGCCTCTTCAGATGGACAGACATGGAGGCATTGCTTTGTCAAAAGGGTTCAAATGGGCACAAACAGCTTTAACAATTCCTGGATTTCTTTAAAAAAAATAAGAAAATGGTTGAGGTGAAGAGGCTTCTTTGCAAACTCCTCCCTGCAAAAGCAAATATTGCCAATGCTGCTGTTTCCTGTTCAAAATATAAACAGTGAGGCACTAGAAATGCTAAAGAAATAAGTTCAATTATTCAGAACAGGAGGACAGCAGGGTTTTGGAGCTCTTGGCAGAGGTACCACCAGCCTTAACTGCCTGTTTCCCACCCAGAATGCACCAGATTTTCATTGATGGGGCTGCTTCAAGTGCCAAGACCTGCCAGGATTATTGGGACTCTGAAGGTGAATGCAGCTGACACACCACAGAACAGGCCCAGGAGCTTGGATTTCTTTTCTTCAGTGCAGAAAGATAAGTTAGCCCTGTTAATTCAAGCTCTACAACTCGATGAGGGACTTTCACTTCCAGATCAGAGCTGAGGTCAGAGGCTGCCTGGCTCCCATCTGGTATTTCTGGTTAAGTTACTCTTGGTGGAGAGAACAGTGACAGGCTTCAAAGAACAGGAATGATCCTTTTGCTTATGAAAGTTTAACCTGCAGTTGTGATAAGCTGTTCCTTGAGGTCTATCTGTAATTGCTCCATTTCCTGCCACTGAGGCTGATGCTATCACTTGATTGAAATAAGCCTTGGCAGGAGGGAGGGAGAGAGCAGAGCTCCAAAGGATCCTTTTTTTAATTCCACCATCACGTTTTAGAGCTGCCACTGACAGACACCAGCCTGGCCAATGAAGCTCATTCCTTCCTCTCCATGCTGGACGTTCTTGGCTCTCTGGATTTCCTCAAGTGCTCACTCAGAGCTCATTCCCTGGGCAACTCTTTCACCTGGGCCAAGATTTCAGCTGGCAGTGGGTTAACCACACGTCTGATGCAAGAGGCAGATGAAATACAGCACTGTTCAATTAAGTGATGCAGTCATCCTTGGCAAAGCTCCCAGATCTCTCATTAGTGCAAACTGGTGTCCATCACCCCCAGAGCTGTCCCTCCCTGAACACTCATTGTTCATTGAAGGCTCAGATCCCCAGCAGGCAAAGAGGAGCAGCTCTTGGAGCAGCCAAACAGCTCCTGGGCTCTGAAAAAACCTGCAGGGGCCAGGGGGAGGGGGAACTGGTGCTCTTCAGAGCTCAGTGTCTCACTAATCCTCTCCTCACCTGCTTTTTGTTGCTTTCAGGGTGGAAGGAATGGTTAAATTCCTAAACATGTGAAAAACACAGGTCAGTGTGAGGCTGAATTTTCAGTCATTCCAGGAGGGGGATGCCTTCAACTCCAGCTCAAACCATCCATTGTCATTTTTATTTTCCTTTTGGCAGAAGTGGGGATGAACTCTGGCTCCCCGAGGTCCCTCAGGTACTAACAGGGAATTCTGAGCACCTTGTGTGTGGAAGAGAACACAGAACAAAATAACTCAGAGTTCCAAACCTTGAGTAATTTTAAATGTCAGATGCTGTCTCCCATTCACTCCAAATCCTGTCTGCTTCTTCCCATGGGATTGAGCAGCAGCTCCAGGGAGCCAAGCATCAGACATGATAATTCCCTTTGGACTTTCTTTCAGTTTTGCTTAGAATAATACCCCAGGAAGTAAATCAATAAAGCAAAGATAAGGAACTCTGGTGAAAAATCAATGGAAGTTGAGATAAATATATGCAGTTACGTGTTTTCCAGGATGACTCACCCTGCCAAGCACACCCAGGGTAGGAAAGGAGCTGCTGCTGCTGCCTACTGCTCCTCACTCAACAGCAACCCTGGTTGTGCAAAAGAGAGAAAAACCCCTGAATATTAGAATTCCATACATCTTAAAATATGTTTGGTTTTATACATGAGGGTTTGGGATGTATGTGATGGTTCTCTCAGGTGCAACAGGAGTTTGTGTGACAGCAAAATCCAGATTTCCACTGCAGAGGGACTTCCCTGCCACAGCACAGGGCACCAGATCAGCAAGAGCACCCTGCCAGTCAAAATATCTTCATCAGCAACTCCAGATCCTCATTCCTACCTAAAGCAGAGGAGGGAGGCTGAAATAGAGCAGGGATTCTCATCAGGGCTGTGACAGAGTGTGGCAAAAAATGTGAGAGGGAGCTCAGGACTACTGGGGAGAGGGGCTGGGGAGAAATGCAGGGAATCCTTTCTAAATAAGACTTGGTTTTAAAGTTGTCCAAGAGCCCCTGCTCCAGTTAACTCTGGCTCACTTTTAACCTCTCCATCTTCACCAGCTAAGGTTCTTTACATAAAACACTGGGAAAGAAAATCCCCCCAAAAGTAAACATTGGGAAAAGCTTGTTTTGTTTGTAAGGCCTTATGGAAAAATCTGCACACGTTCAGTGGACCCTGGAGACACAGGAAGGAGGGGTTCTGTGAGCAGGAACACGAACTGCAGCCAGATCCAGCACAGGCTGCTCTGTCACACCCGTTCCTCCCTGCACTGCCCATTCCATGGGCTCTGTACCAGCAGATGGAGCTGCACTGTTTGTGCTTCCAGACAGCATTCCTGGGAACTCAGCATTTTCCCATCTTCACTGCCTTTTTCCCCCCCCTCACCCTTTTAAACACTTTCCCCTCCCTTATCTATTTGCCATTTAAGAATCTGTTACATCAAATAAACTTTTCATTTTGCACTTCCAGTTCCCCAGACAATTCCCTCTCAGGGTCAATCACATCTCACTGCACTCAGCCAGAGCAAATGGCTTATGAATAATTAAAGCAGGAAGATTCTCTTTGTTCTATTTTATGACAAAATTGTCTTTGGGTTAAGGCAGGAATTACTTGAATGAGTATTGAGCAGGGCCTGTATTCCTAAAGGGCGAGTTGGGAGCACCCAGCTCTCTAAACAATGAGAAGTTCACTCAGTTTTTATTCACATTTCTAGGGCTTGATTTTCCCAGCTAAGTGAAATACTGGATCATTTTACCAATGCAGTTACTGTTCCTTATTTAAAAATAACTTGTTCATTGTATTGTAATACCTTTTAGTACTGATACGAGAAGAAAAAGCTGAGCAGTATCAGAATTATTCAATTTGGTTTTCCTTTAATGATCTTTGAATAGGCTCAGGTTACCAAAAATAAACAGCAACTCCTGATCTGGGACCTGAAAACGATCAATACTCAAAGCTTTCCTGCTTCCAGTGAATGGATTTAACCCACAGAATGAGGGCTACAGGAGGAAATTCTCCCTTTGTCTGCAGCACCAGATTACAGAATGAGCAGGCAGAGCCCAGCTCCAACTGTGGCCATGTGGCCAGGCCAGGAATGTGCCACTCATGTCCCATCTCCTGCCAGGAAACAGCACCTGAAGGTTGTCCCAGCAGCATTTCCTGCAGAAGGGGTTTAACCTGGGCAGTTTAGGCTGGAGCAGCAGCCAGGCAGGCTGGGCTCAAAGCCCTCCCTGTCCCAGCCCCAGGGGGGGATGAGGAATTCCCAGGGAGCAGCAGCTCAGGCTCAGAAGGGCACTGAGGACAGGACAGGAGTGGTCAGGCAAAGAGAGGAGACAGAGCAGGAATTTTTGAAGGCATCAGGTAAAATGGAGCAAAGCAATGATGTTGAAATCATTGAGCACACGTGAGGCAGGCAGGAGAGCAGATGGCTGCTGCCACCTCTGGGAACTGCCATGTGCCAGGGCCATTCCCAGCAGGAGGGACAGGGAATGCACCAGGCATCCTCGTTCCAAGAGGGAAACTGAAATCAGGGCTCACACAGCCCTGAAACAGAACAAACTCAACTTTCCACTTCTCCATTGCATTCCAACTTTCACTGGAACGCAATGGAAAAAGACCAACTCATCACTGATGGCTGAAGCAGAGGCAGACTCTCAGAAATTACATGAAGGGAAGAAAAAAAGAACAGCACCATGCAAAAATAGCCAGCTGCTGTTAGAACTTGTTCATCAGCCACTTCTTTTCTTCTTTCCCCTCCAATGTGAATTCATGCTTCCACCTACACTAAAAAGTGTTAATCACAAAAGCACACAGGATCCTGCCTTGCTGTGCAGCCAGGCACAGAGCTCAGCACGGGTGACAGGTTTTATTATTCTTTATTTACTCTGCCACTTCCCAGAAACCAGATTATCCTATTTTTAGCTCCTATAGGGCATGATTCAATCAGTCATTTTAAGTGTGTTTCACAGCTGATTTAAAACACTCCAGGGGACTTCATGGTCAAAAGGTAGAATGCCCAACTCAATTTTTTTTTTTCCCTGCTGGTAGTAGAACCTCAGATCTTTTGTTTAATTCATGAAGAAATTAAAGGCCTTGAGGGGCACAAAATATGCTAAAGGTCACAACTGAAGCTCCTGGGAGTGAGAAATCTGTTCTGTCATCCTTCACCCCTTCCCTGAAACTCCATGACAGGATTCCACCTCATTCTCACAGATTTTGTGTTCTCAGGTCATGGAATCTGAACCAGAAATAGGAAATTAGCACCAGAAATTCACCAGCAGCTGGGGGAAGCTGCTCTTTGGAGCCACATCCCACAACTATCTCCAACTCAGACTCTTTTCAAAGCCCATGGGAGGAGCTTGTAGGTAAGATGACAGAAATAATTTTGATTTGGGTATATCCTAAAATTAAAGGCATTCAAAACTCAAAGTTTTGGCCCAGACTCAAGAGTTCAGAGCTGCTCCCTTTGCACACCCATTTTTTGGCAGTAGCAGCTCTCTGAATAACCAAACACACAATGACAGATGTTTAAATCAAAATAAAAATCGTATTTAACATGAAAATAAGAGTGGTGAGAGGCAACTGCGACTGTTTGCATTTCAAATACATCCCCAAGGGCTGCACATCAGCCTCCTGACACAAGTCACTGTCCTGGCAGGTGTTTTATTGCCAGCACAGGCAGGGCACAGATTTAACACATGGATGGAGATTAAGGAAGGTAAAACAGATCATTGATTTTATTACAGACCAGACAGAGTCACATATGAAACATCCTTTGGAATAAAAATATTCCACGTGAGTGGAAACCCCACAGCTACAGCATTTGGAATTGGAAACCACTAAATCTGAGTTCCCAAAATTCAGCATTTCTAGCCACGAGCTACTTACCAGGCTCATGCAGCCCCAAACCCCAGTGCTCACAGTCAGGTAATGCCACCATCACATTTCCCATTCTCCCAGCTGTTAAAAACCTCTCCATTGAGGCTGAGAGTTTCCATGTTTGGTGTGAGACCAAGCCACAGCTTTGGAATTTCTCTTGGTTGATGTGAAATGAGGGAAAATCCATTTTTGTTTAGGTCAGAACAAGAGATGTTTTTACCCACCAAAAGCACAAAACCCTCAAGTCAACCAATACCAAATTGTTGAACCAACTGCTTTTTAACACCTCATTTCACAAATCTGCTTCTCTGAGTATAAAACAATTAAAATTTTTTTTTTAAAGATAGAATTCTGCCTCTTGGAGACTTTGTTCTTACTGAGCATGAAAGTGACTCCTTACCCTGTCAATCTAAGAGTGCCACCAGAGCTGCTGTGGCCAGATCCTCACGTGGCAGGAGCACGTGTTCCGCTCAATCCTCTTCCTATTAAAGGACACAAAAGTTTGAAAAGAAGTCACTCAGCATTTTGCTTTGATTTCCCACTTCAGGTGCTCCACTCCTACAGCACAAAGCATTTTTGTGCTGTGCACCTCCTGACCCACACTGGCTCTCTGAATTTGGAGCTGAGTGCATACTCTGCCCAGTAACTGACCATTAACCATTTAAAAACCACCAAACCATTTCTCTGGGGGCAGCATTCCCTCCTCCTGTGTGTTTATTCCACAACTCAGAAGATGTTCTGCATGTTGAACAAGAAGCTGCAAAACAGATCAGTCCAAACTCATGTCAAACTGCTTTATTACATCTTAAATAACATTACATTTTAATATAGTATCTATCTTGCATCCAGCTTTCTTGAAGTACACTGACTTTAAAATTAAATACAAAAGGTGAAGAGGGATACAGGGCGTGGAGAAAGCTCTACAGAGTAGTTTCATGAAAGAGAGTAAGAGGGAACTCATCTTTTATGCCAAATCCAGGCCTAACGCACAATTACAGCACATTTTTGTACAGAATGTTGCAGAAAAAACAAAATGGAGAAAAGCTACTACTGCTGCTAGGAAGGAGCATTTCTGGATACAGTGAGAAGATAGGAAAGAACAATCTGCTGTCCAAACACTGCTGCTTTTAACATTTTATTTGAAAAGAAAGCCAGGAAAACCTGCTCGTTACAAAAATGACTCTGATCAGATGCAAAGGACTCATCCTGCAAGAGGAACTGGCTGTGAGGAACTGATTTATAAAGAAGATGGTCTAGGTTCCCTCCTCCCACACCCCAGAATCTTTGACAGCGATTGTTTGAACAGGCTGTTTCTTTTTTTTTTTTCTTTAAAAAAAAAGTGACTTATCACGCTACTCCAAAACGTGCATAGCTTGGTACTGGAGTTCTTCATAGATTTATGCACAGAGTAGCAACAATAAATGAATACAGCGACAATGGTTACAGGTTTTAAACAGGTTATTTCTTCAAAGAAAAAACATCTAAGGACTTAGTCCAATATGCACTTTTTAGCATTTCTACAGCATGCGATTCTAAGAGTAAACCCACCCAATATGGCAAACAATCAAAAAAGGTTTTTTTTTTTTCTGTTTAACTTAGAAAGTTCAAGATCATTATTTTCAAAACATTGATTTGTACATCATTTCATACACAAAGAATTGACTCGATACCCAAGTGTAGGATAGGTCTCTTTTGAAAACAGAGATTCCTGGTTGTTGAGACTTATAGGATAGTGTTAGGATATATAAACTGCCCTTCCAAGTGGACAAACCAAAACAGATTAAAAAAATCAGTGTGGTGAAAAAGGGGGGGGCAGGAGGGACCAAGGATTGCATTTGTCATCCATAAAAGGTGAAAGGATTCTTTAAACAAGCATTCATTACCTTTTACAGCATGTGCTTGGTTACCTTACTGCTTAACATTATCCTATATATGCCAAGTTTTGTGCAACAATTATCTGTGATACTAGAAAATAAAAATAAAAAAAATTAGGGACTAAATTTACAGCGTTAACAACCCCCAGTGCTCTGGGCTAGGACTCCCTTGTTTTGCTCAATTAAATACATAAGGAAATGTATTTAAAAAGGAAACCTGAAAAAAATCCTGCTACAAACATGACTTTAAAATTTGCAGGTGTGTGAGATAAAGTCCTTAACTTCAACTTGGAAACTACAGTGAAAGCTAACTGTTTCACAATTATGCTCGAGTTTATTTTCTGGTCATGCTTTTTATGATAGTGTTTCATTTGTTTTTAAATTCTCAAGACAAAAAAAAAATGGTCCCAAAAGGAATGCACAATTTCATTTTGCTTACAACACAGAAATTCTTCTTGGAAAGGTAATTGTGCTCTTCATTTCAGCAACAGGAGACGGAAAAGATCTTGCCCTTTGAAGTTGGGGAGGATGGGGGTCCAAGTTAGTATGGTTGGATTGGATATGCTATCGTTTTTAATTTTCAACCGTTGGAAACTTCTTCCAGTCCTGGAGTCCGCTGCTCTTCTGGCACACAGAAACATCTGGTGAGAGTTGCACTTTGAGAAACTGCAAACAAGGGGTGAGCTCTGCTGTCCCCACCACTGGCACATGCAGGCATTATCCCCCCCTTCCCCAAGGATATTTATTTATTTATGCAAAAACCCACACAGGAAAGTACAGTTATTAAAAACAGGCCTCCAGAAAAACGTCAGTGCATCCACTGAAGTAATGGTCATCTAAACCCCCAACTGCTCAGGCTTGCTCCTCACTGATTTCACAGAATCCCCAGGTTGGAAGAGCCCTTCAAGACCATCGAGTCCAACCCAGCCCCAAGAGCTCCACTCAACCCTGGCACCCAGTGCCACATCCAGGCTTTGTTAAACACCCCCAGGGATGGGGACTCCGCCATCTGCCTGGCTCCTGGAATTCCAAAAATTTCCCTAAATTCACAGAATTTCCCCAAATTCTCAGAATCCCCAGGTTGGAAGAGCCCTTCAAGACCATCGAGTCCAACCCAGCCCCAGCACCTCAACTTACACCCAGTGCCACATCCAGGCTTTGTTAAACACACCAGGGATGGGGACCCCACCACCTCCCTGGGCAGAACATTCCAGAACTTCATCACCTTTCTGTAAAACCTTTATCACCCTTTCTGTAAAAAACTGCTTCCCAATATCCAACCTGGATTTCCCTTGGTGCAGCTTGAGACTATCCTGAATGATCAGCACCAAGTGACAGCACTGCTGGCAAAAAGCATTCTGCACCCCAAAGCTGCCTCAGTGAGTTGGGTGCTCACCTTCTTCAGTTCCAGATCTTGAGGAAGCTGTCCCATGACCCTGTTGCCACTGCCATGCCATCATCAGTCACACCTAAGCAACTGACACGGTTATCGTGACCAGCAAGGACACCTGGAAATGAGGAACCAACAAATAAATTGCTTTGTTTGGGTGATTTCCTGTCTGCTCAGCATGTTCGGGTTAGCCAAGCTCTAGAGTCAAAAATACAGAACAAACAGGGCTGGAATTTTTAAATGCCTTTGGTTTTACAAGCACAGACTCAGGACAGAGCTGGGTGGGTTCTCAAGGGGATAATTCAGTAAATGCATTACTGCAAAATTTTCCTTCTATTTTCCCCGTATTATGACCTTTGCTGGTCTCCCATGATTTTTGAAGTGACAGCCCTGAAGATTGTGACAGTGTCACTACAGCCATGCACTGCACAGCTTTTGCTCCTCACCAGTGAGAAAGATCAGTTAAATTCAACAAAATTTTCATATTTGTAAAATATTTTCTTTTAAAACCAGACATAAAACTGAATTATGTTATGAACTCTAAAGCATTTTTCATCCAATTTTCTCTTACTACATTCACTTCTCCATACAATCTATCTGTCAATATGGAGATCTAACACAATTCAATTATAGCACCATTAAAAGAAAGAATTGAGACACTAAACAGAAAAATTAAGAGAGACAACATTTTCCTCTATCCCTTTAATTTAACAGTTTCAAGGAGGTAAAAAGAAAACCTAATTATGTTCAAGCTTTCCAGTCCACAGCACTGAGCCAAGACATTCTTGATAGACTTGAAATTCATCTTTCTAGATGAATTAGAGTGCTCACAGGACTCTCCTCATTCTCCCACCAGCCACAGCAAGTGCTGCAATTTGGTAAAACAAAATCAGCACCAAGAACTCTTAAATACTTGTAGTGAATACACAACCACAAGGTGTTTAATACAGAAGTGCCAACAGCAGAAGATATAGAAGTGTTTAATATCAGAAGTGCCAAATCTGCCTGGCAATCTGAAGCCTTGGAACATTTCAATATGCAGAATATTTTTCTCATCTCCTATTCTGATCAGAGTAATGAAACATTTATAGCCTAATTTATACATTTTTCCCAACAAAAGTTTTCATTTTGAAGACCTGAAGTTAAATTCTCTTCACCTTTGGACCATGAATTTCATGTTTGTTTCCTCAAAAGATAAACTCCAGTCTCTGTTGTTTTGCTGGTTGTCTCTACAACTACTGCTACAAATACCAGGAAAAAAATTCTTGTGTATAAATAGCAACATTAATGTTGAATTGCTTTGAATGGTTAATGCAAAAACAAAGCCATAAAAAAGAATATCCCTCCACCCCAAGCCCTTGTTTTTAATGGCAATCATCCTGTTCTCAAGCACCCATCCTTGAGCAGGATTCCAATGGATTTGCACCATCACTGGGCAGCCTAAAGAAGTTTTCAGAGAGTTCTGAAGGTGAGAGAGTGAGTGCTGAGGGATCTGTGCATGAGCCTCAAGTCACACATTCAGAGGCTGGAAAAGGCTACCAGTGTCACAGACATTTTATGAAAAATCCTTTTGCTAGGGTTTTTCTCCTGAGAAGCTGAGAGGCCTCAGAAACAAAATGTAAACAATAATTCTCTGCTGCTGTGGGGTGCAACAGGTGCATCTTGGGTTGGTCCATGTTGGTTGTTTTTCATTAATGGCCAATCCCAGTCTGGCTGTCTGGGACTCTCTGGTCACTCACAAGATTTTATTATCATTCCTTTCTACTCCTTTCAAGCCTTCTGATGAAATCCTCTCTTCTATTCTTTTAGTAAGTTTTAATAGATCATTTTCTTTAATATAATCTATATCATAAAATAATAAATCAGCCTTCTGAGACATGGAGCCAAGATTCTCATCTCTTCCCTCCTCCTGGGAGCCCTGAGAACACCCCCCCAGCACAGCTCCCTCCTGGCTCCCACAGATCCCTCCTGGCTCCCACAGCTCCCCCCTGACACCACCGACCCCAAAAGCACCTCCCAGGCCCTCTGATCTCAGCAAATCCCTCCTGAAAGGGCAGAAAACAGCCCCAGCCCCAGAGCCCCAGGAGGGGATCCCAGGACACCCTGAGCTGTGCCCACCCTGGCTGTGCTGGAGCTTCCACAGGGGACAGAAAGTGAGGGACAGAAATCCCAGGGATAGGAATCCCAGGGACAGGAATTGAGGGACAGGAATCCCAGGGACAGGAATCCCAGGGACAGGAATTGAGGGACAGGAATCCCAGGCCAGGGGAGGGTGAGGGTGGGATCAGCCTCCAGCTGCTGCTGGGCATGGGGCTGCTTCCCTTCCCCACTTGGTCCTTCCCAGCCACGGGGAGGGGAGGGGAGGGGAGGGGAAACATTTCTGATGGAATTATTGGGTCTGCCTGGCACTGTGACCCAGGCTAGGGCAGGAGGGAGATCATTCACTGCAGCAGCTCAGCCCAGCACATCAACCTTCATCCATCCATCCATCCATCCATCCATCCATCCATCCATCCATCCATCCATCCATCCATCCCTCCATCCCAATTCCTCCTTCCCTCCCATTTCTGCCACATTTCCTGATTTCCCCCATCCCTTGCTGCACCACACCAGCTGCAGCTCCCTCCTCCTCCCAGGACTCCCTCTGGCTTTTGGCAAATTAAGTTTCTTTTTCTTCATCCAGCCCAGCCTGGGAGAGCTGCTCCTGGCCCAGGGCTGGGCTCAGGGCTCCTGGACAGACCTCAGAGGGCACAGCCTGGAATCCAGAGAGCTCCAAACACTGCCAGGGGGGCAGCAGGGCAGGGCAGGGCTGAGCTCAGGCTGGCACAGCCCAGGGAGGGGTTGGGATCTTCAGGTGGGCAGCACAGGCTGGCAGAGCCCAGGGAGGGGTTGGCACCTCCTGGTCCTGCCAGGCAAGGCAGGGCAGAGCTCAGCACAGGCTGGCACAGCCCAGGGAGGGGTTGGGATCTTCAGGTGGGCAGCACAGGCTGGCACAGCCCAGGGAGGGGTTGGCACCTCCTGCTCAGGGAGGAGCAGCTCCCAGGCAGCTCTCAGAGGCTCCTGGGCTGTTTCTCTTGGCTCCCTTGCTTCTCTGCTCCCTCAGACCTGAGGCAAGGAATAAACTTTGATTTTTGCCTCCTGTCCCATCCAAGCTCGGCAGCTCGGGAGGGTTTTTGGGCACTTTCCAGGAAATGCCCCCGTGCTGCTCGTGGGGAGTGCCAGGGCCAGTTTTTCTGCCTCCAGAGCATCTCTGCAGGCACAGAGGGAGCAGAGAGGGGTGACCCTGCCACCCCCTGGGCACAGGGGACACTCAGCCAAGCCACCAGAGAGCCCAGACACTGCTCAGCCACTCCAAACATTGCAGCAGCTCCTTTTCACCAGCACTGAAACGAGCTGTGACCACTAAAAGAAGAACAGGTGGAAGAAGCAGAGGAAAACTCTCAAAACTAGTGAAAAACATCAAGAAAAAATAAAAACAAACAGCTCAGAAAAGAAGCAAATCCTTGCCAAAACCAAGTGGAAGTTTTTTGCCTTTCAAATTGGCCTTAAGAGATGCCCCGGGAGCTGAGGGTGCTGCCACATCCCAGGCCTGGCTGAGGAGGAGCCCTGGGAGGAAGGCAAAGCATTTTCCCCCTCACCAAGCCCAACAGATCCCAGCTCCCACTCCAGGGACACCACGGGGAGGTGACACAGGGGGACAGGACCCAGCTGGCCCCAGAGGCAGCTCCGGGAGGGACAAAGCTCAAAGCTGAAGGCTGCATGTGGCAGGGGAGGGCTCTCCAGCGTGTCCTTCAGCTGGCACAGCCTCAGGCTGCCTTCCTCCCCCACAGGCAGTGAGTAACCAGCACAGGAGGGGAGCCATGAGGAGCAGTCCCGCAGAGAAGGAAATTCAACTCCCCAGAGCTCAGCCCTGGGCCTGAGCAGAGCCCAGAGCAGCACCAGGAGCAGACTCACGGAGCTGGTGGAATTCACCTCCCCAGGAAATAAATTTGTGTAATTCTGTTCAGCCCTGGGCCTGAGCAGAGTCCAGAGCAGGCAGATCCCAGGTCCAAGCTGAGCACTCCAGGGATAAGGCACAGGGATGCTGTTTGGGAGGATGAGGCTGGTGCTGGTCCAGGATAAAGTTGTGCACAGCAGAGGCACCACTCCGGGCTCAGCTCACCCAAAAGCACAGCCTGGCCTCCTCAACGTGCTGTGTCCAGCAGGAAAAGCCACAGGGAATGAAAATCTGACCAAAGATTGATTGCCAAGCCTCCGAGTGACTGTCCTAGACATCCACATCCCAGCCTGGACAGGGATCCTCTCGTTTTCTCCATGCCTTGTTCCATTTCTGAGCCACACAAACCAGCACCAACTGCAACAGCCAGACCACAAACGGGCTGGGGACCCAGCACGGCCCAACTGGCAACAGAAGGCACAATGGCCAACGTTTAAATCAAAGTTTCTCACTCCCCCAGGGCTCCCAAATGCCTGTGCACAAAGGAGAACGCACTTCCAAGCCCACGGAAAACTCTTCTTCCAGAAAAAACCCAACGAACAGCACCCTCCCCCCCTCACCCTGCTCATGCAGGAGCTGCTGAGGAAGGTGAGACACGTCCAGAATGCAGAAATGGTGGCACAGCTGCCACCGTGTCCCTGGCCACCTCCTCCCCGGGGAGCCCGGGTGGGCAGGCAGGGGAGATGCTCCTGGTAACTCACCTTCCACAGTTGCAGTGACAAACTCGGTCCTCCCCTCTGAGGTGCGGCAGGATGTAATTGTGAAATCTGTCCAGCAAGGCGTTCATGTCCATCAAGCAAGCTATTGCCTGTAAGAGCCCACAAGCAAGGCATCGGGTCAGCTCTGGATGGTGGAATAAAACATTGACTCCAGTTTGATTTGCAGGCACCGAAGCAGTCATGGAGAAAAGAGTCTTTGCCGCTCTCACACACGCACACACACACGCACAGAGGTGCTCGGGCTCAGGGACAGTGCGGGGGGAAGGTGGAAAGGAGGCGGGGGGGTGGCGGTGGCGATGGAGGTGGGGAGGGGGGGGGGGACGGAACCACGGATGGGGAGGGAGATAAGCAAAAAATCTCTTACCATAACGATAGAGGCGCCCAGGATCATGAAAATCATGGTGTTTGCATTCATGGACATCAAGAGGGGATGGCCAGCGGTCGGGTCCGTGCGCCCCCAGCCCGCGGAGGGCGAGCGGCGGCCGCGCTATTCCGCAGAGGCGAGCGCGGGGCGCATCGCGCTCGCTGCCCGCACGCTGCGGTGCGGCGGGGG
>JAYDZK010000076.1:5819235-5845474 GCA_034509185.1 Euphonia xanthogaster | reverse complement strand
ATTTGTTAATATTAGCTGGAGCAAGTTTAGGGTTTTCATTTATAGGGTTATCATTTATAGGGTTTTCATTTATGGGATTATCATTTATAGGTTTTCATTTATAGGGTTTTCATTTATAGGGTTATCATTTATAGGGTTTTCATTTATAGGGTTTTCATTTATGGGATTATCATTTATAGGTTTTCATTTCTAGGGTTTTCATTTATAGGGTTTTCATTTATGGGATTATAATTTCTCTTGCTAATTTGGAATTGGAGAATCCTGCAGCTGTGTTAACCTCCCTATCAAACACACTTGGTAAAGCACAGGTGCCACACTGTCACCATGAGATTTTCTCAACAATCCCTTTGCCAGGATCTTTTCTCCTGAGAAGCTGAGAAGCCTCAGAGGAAAAGAAAAACAATTCTGTGCTGCTGTGGGGTGCACCAGGTGCATCTTGGGTTGGTCCATGCTGGTTTTTAATCAATGGCCAATCCCAGTCTGGCTGTCTGGGACTCTCTGGTCACTCACAAGATTTTATTATCATTCCTTTTTACTCCTTTCAAGCCTTCTGATGAAATCCTCTCTTCTATTCTTTTAGTACAGTTTTAACAGATCATTTTCTTTTAATATAATCTATATCATAAAATAATAAATCAGCCTTCTGAAACATGGAGCCAAGATTCTCATCTCTTCCCTCCTCCTGGGAGCCCTGTGCACACCACCAAGGCCACTGAGTCCAACCTGTGGCTGGTCCCTGCCCAGAGTGCCACATCCAGGTGTTCCTTGGACACCCCCAGGGGAGGGGACTCCACTAAAAGGCCCAACACCCAAAGGCACTTACCTGCTCTGTCAGCTTTCAGCGTGTCCCACACGTTGCAGTTGAAGTCATCATACCCAGCTAGGAGCAGGCGGCCACTCTTGGAAAATGCTACAGAGGTGATGCCACAGATGATGTTGTCATGGGAATAAACCATCAGCTCCTGGTCGGCCCGCAGGTCGAAGAGCCGGCACGTGGCATCGTCCGAGCCCGTGGCAAAGGCGTTGCCGTTGGGGAAGAACTTCATGGGGGAGGAAAAAAACACCAATGGTTTCAGATTTCATCCCAAGAGGCTGCACTGTCACAGTCATGTTCTCTGAAAAATCCCCTTGCCCAGGATTCTTCTCCTGGGAAGCTGAGAAGCCTCAGAGAAAAAGGAAAACAATAATGATCCCATTGCTTCTCCTGTGTTTGCTGCTTTGGAATGTGGTTGGAGATTGTTTCATTGGTTTCATGTGAATTGTTTTTGAATTGATGCCCAATCACAGTCAGGCTGTGTCAGGACTCTGGCAGGAGTCCCGAGTTTTCATTATTATCTTTTTAGCCTTCTGTCTGTACCCTTTCTGTATTCTTTAGTATAGCTTAGTATAGTATTCTTTAATATAATAATATGATAAAACAATAAATGAGCCTTCTAAGAACATGGAGTCAGATTCATCATTCCTGCCTTTGCCTGGGAACTCTGCAAGTACCATACTGCACCTCCCCACACTGGGATGTGGGTGAACCCAGTGAAGAAACTCATGAACCAACACCCAGTTTCCACATTTTCCCAATTTCTTGGTGTTTCCTGAAACACCAAGTTTCAGGTGACTCTCTCAGCTCTACAAACTTCTTTTAAAAACCCCTGAAAATACTTCATCATGCTCTGTGGGGTTCACATTCCGTGAACCTGAGAGAAGCAGAGAAAAGAATGATCAAAACGATTCTTATCTCGTGCCACAGCAGAATGCAATATGGAGATGGTTTATCCAAAGTGATGGAGTTTTGGTTCCTTGGCCTGTCAGGGCCAGGTGTGTGTATGTGTGTGTGTGTCAGGACTGCTGGGTGACAGTCATGAGATTCTGGGCAGTGGAGTGCTTGGCAGATTGAGTTTAAATGTAGTGTGATATAATACAGAATAATATAGTCTAATAAAGGAATTAATTAGCCTTCTGATACCCATGGCGTCCTGCTCATCACCCCTCCCAGACACTGGCACAAATCTCAGTGACAATGCTGGAGAGCTGAGGAGCAGCAGAGGCTCGGGGCAGCGCTACATACGCAGATGGCGTTGATGTCCGACTCGTGGCCGGTGAAGGTTTGCCGGCACATTCCTTCTCTGACATCCCACAGCTTGGCAGAGGCATCGCAGGCACCAGAAACAAAACACCGGGCGTCGGGGGCAAGGGACAAACTCATCACGTCTCCAGTGTGCCCAGTAAATGTGGTTGTCTGCTGACCAGTTTCTATGTCCCAGAGAGCACTGGAAAGAATCATTAAAGAGGAAAAAAATCATCATGTCTGCGCTCCTTTGTGAGGTCTTGTTATCCCTGCTGAGGTCAAACTCCAAGTATTAATAACATTGATCCTGACAACAGAAATAAATATTTTTGGTTTGGCTGTTGCAGATTAATTGTGTATAGAAGACCTTAAATTTTAAAACACTGGGGGATTTTAAATTGAAAAACAGGGGGAAAAACTGATGACTGGCACTGAGGGCTGCTCATCCCAAAGTTCTCTGCCATGGCTGTTATCCAGTACTACCACAGCTTCAATTAAAGCAGCTACAGCAAAAGCTGAGCCAGCATTTCTCATTTTATAAACTCACAGAGGATGAGTAACTTTGTGAATTATGACTGATCTTAAAGTTGCAAGTCAGCCAAATCACTACAACAGTGATAATTAAGAGTATAAAAGGATGAAAGAACACTATCACCTCCTTAAGAAGTCTCAACACTTGAAGAAGTTGGGATTTTTAATTTCTGTAATTTCTCAGCAAACCAGAGCCATCAGCAGCAGGTTCAAACCAGGTAAACAAGAGATGCCTGTACTTTGATAAAGTCCTTTGATGAACTGAGGTGATGTCAAGGACAGCTGCAGAATTACTACACAACTCCTGAAGCAGCTGTGTGCTCTTACAAAGAGCAGCATTTCTACAAATCCTCTCATTCTGTTTGAGTTTTTTGGGTTCTCTAAACACCAACACATATTCAGAAACATTTTCTGGTGTTAATCCCATATATATTCCACAGCTACTCAGAATCAGGCATTCAAAGAGACTGGCATTGTGTAGGACAGGTATTTATTAGACAGCCTCTGCTAAGGGCTGCTGCTAGAGAGAACTGCAAGGCTTTTAAGGAATAGATATAAGAGAAAAATCTATGAAAAAAAGATGGAGGCCTTTTTTAGTTCAGAAGCCAGTATTTATGAAGATGCACACCTACATTCTCCTCAAAAAACCCAGCTATTGTCACTGGAGAATATTTTCTAGGAGCTCTTCTGAATAACACCATTAGCTACATTCTGTATTAGAAATATCCAAACATGACTGTTTAAGTAATAAATACTGAAAACAAAGAGTTTTGAGGAAAATCATTAGTCTAATACAGTTATTTCTGAAAGCCAAATAGTTACAGGAAGAAAAAAAATTCCCAGAACATCTTAGCACAGAATTAGGTCAGGCTCTTCAGAACATGGGCACAAGGAAACAGCCAAAGCTCACAGGGTTGAAATTACCAGCAAAAAGTGACATATGAGCAGTATCACCAGAGTCTTGTGGGTGATGCTGAAGTTTGTGAAGGACAAAGTTCCCTTCAGGCACAGAAAATGGATGAGAAAAGCCCTTCCTGGCAGAGCTGTCCCCATGTCCCAGCTTACCAAGTGGTGTCGCCAGAGCTGGTGACGATCTGATTATCATCCAGGAAACGACAGCAGGACAAGTAGCCTGCAAACAGAGCAAAAGGTGCACAAATAAGGCCAGAGATTCCCCTTCAAAGGCAAACTGGTTTGCTAATAAGCTGCTTCCTCCTCTCCTGAAGCCACAGCAAACACACTGAAAGCCTAAAATGCAACAGATGATTTTTGTGTAGGAATCAGCAATGTTTTGGACAAAGTGTGGTTTGGCTCTTTAGAGACCACCCTGACCCAGCCAGAGGAAGGGGGACAGAAGTGTGGAATCCACTGGCCAAGCTGGGCAGGAGTCCCAGTGAGCCTGCACTGCACACACCCAACTTTCTAAGAAAGTGCATCTCAGTGTCACAGCAACAAATGCTGATGACCTCAACAGTATCAAACCATGGGGAAAAATCAACTGCACTCCTGGTCAGTACAAGGACCTGAGCACAGACACTGGATGTTTCCCAACAGCAGCATCAAAGAAGTTCATCTGAATGCTCTGAAGCATCTTTTTTCCTGAAATCCCATCTGCCAGCCCATCAGTGGAACCACTCTGATTACAGAATCAGCCTGCCTGCCAAGCACCTCCATTTCACAAAGCACAGAATTCAAACTACAGCAGAAAATATGAAAACCTGCAAACATCAACTTCCAGCTACAAGATTTGTCCAATTTTACAGCTGAAAAACTGTTTAAAAACATTTAAAACCAAGCAGTCTGCAGCTAAGCTCCTGCCTGAGAAAAGAAGTAGATTGTTATTAGGAAATGATATTGAAAGGATTTTTTTTTTCTTTTCACTGTGCTGAGGTAACTCTGAGCAGCACCCACCTGTGTGCCCAGCGAGCTCACGGCTGACACGGACATTCCCTTCACGAGTTTTCAAGTTATAAATGGAGCAGATGTTGTCAAGCCCACCACAAGCCACGTAATTCCCAGAGGGAGCATATGCACAAGTCATGACCCAGGAGGAGCGCAGGGGAATCGCATGCACCTGGAACACAGACAGGTATGGCCTTCAGCTGCAGGAACTGCATTCAAAAGGAAGTTTTTCACCTGTCTCTAAAGACAGGCATCATGGTTTTGGCAGAGAAGCAAGAATAAAACAGCTGTTTGAGTACTGAACTATTTTGAGGGTAACTTGCATATGGGGCTCGTCAGAACAAGCAGTGACGTAATAAAACCTCAGATTTGCTTTTCCTAAATCCAGTTTCATCAGCAATTTTGGTCCAAAGTGAATGATTTCATTTCAGTGCTCTGATTACTATTGGTCTATTATAGGTTCAGGAAAATATTGACTTCCAAGCACAGTCAGCAAAACTGCCAATTCCAGGCTTAGATGCTGTGAATGAACAAGTAAGGAAATCGCTGCTTCCACTGCCACTTAAATCCTTCTTTGGAAACCCACTGCAAGCAATCAAGCTTCACATTTAAATAACTACCCCATGTTTCCTTGTCATTCTCTGCTCAAAGAACTTTTTTTAGATAATTATAGAAGCTAAACCTGTTCTGTCTTGTTAACTCGTTGTGTTCATCCCCTGAGTTTGTTCATACACTCTTTAGACATACGGTGATGTTTCATGCAATATTAACAATGCCTCTGAACTTCTGGAGGAAAAATTTCATTAGAAGCAGAGGAACAGCCAGGAATCAGTGGTCCTGCAGCAAAGGGCAGCTAAAAAAACTCCAACCCTGTCCTAAAATCACAACCAGTTCATTTTTGGAAGTTTTCTACCAATAAGTCTAGAATATTCCAATAGTCTCTACTACTTGGAATATTCACTTTGAGCTGTTTTGTTTTATCATTAGGCAAAGATCAAATTGATGACAACACTGTTACTTCCAGTGTGTTCTGGAACTGCCAAAGGAATATTGCATGGATTAATTAGCATTGATGTAAGAACTGAAGATATCAACACAGAAATCATGGATGCAGTGATGATTCCACTGTCCAACAGTAATTTAGAAGACATTTACCTGCAGGCTGGGGTCAAAGGATGAGGATGAAGGTAGAAATGAGAGGGTTTAATTTTAATTTCCAAACCATATTATATTAACTTTTTGGTAAAGTGATGCCATTTGCTCCAATGCACCGTAACATTGATTTTAATGCTACAAAGAGCTAAGTTAGGAAAACTTATTCAGAATAAAATCAGTTCCATGCACCAGACTCAAGCAGCTCTGTCAACCCTGTAACAGTGGCCATGACCAGTAAATACCAATCACTGCCAAACAAAAGTAAAAGTAGTCCTGAACTGCCCCATGGGAGTGCAGCCACGAAGTGATGGCTCATTAGAACATGTCAGGTCTTTCAGGACTTCACTGCAGACAACAAATTAATCTGGCCATGCCAAAATCTCTGCCCCTTCTGGTGCAAGATGCTCATCACTGCCTGCTCTCTGGTAATCACTTTCCTGCAGCATCAAAACAAATCCAAACCTTCTTTAGAAGGAAGCCTTTCCTTGCTCTCCATCTGTGGTGCACATTTGCACACACTGAAGACACTGCTGTGTTCTTTACATACAACTAAATTGTTTTCGAGAATTCAAAATTTGCATTTAGGACTAGGAAAGCAATAGAGCCAAACTGATGATGGGCAAGTTCCTTCTGATGCTTTCACAACTGAATTGCACAGCAATGGATCAGCTGGCCTTACCTTGTTTGTAGTATAGCTGTCCCAAATTATAAGTTTGCCATCCTGGGAGGCACTAACTAGAAGCCTAGGGAGGAAACAGCAGGGAAATACAATCACTGTGGGCAGCCAAGGAACACCTTTGTGATGAACAGTGTAAAGAAAAGAGAATGAAAGCAGCTGGTACCAGTGGCATTTAGTTTCTCTTTAAATTAATCAGTAATTACAGGAAAGGGAAAAAAAGACAACTGATAATGGCATCTACTTTATTTCCACAGCTCCTCAGAATTCATGTGGTACCACTACTGTATTTTTCAGGCAAGTAGACAAGGACTGGGATTTTGGCATCAATTCTAGACTTGGATTACAAAAGCAAGGAGGAAAATTGTGGCGTTCAGTGTTTCTGACTCCTCTCAGCTGTCCAAGTTCTCTCAGGATTATTAATTCCACGTGGTTCCAAGGCCTGTGCACCCAGCTTTCTGGAGAGCAGTGGGGCCACGTGAGCCAGCTTCGTACCCACCTGGAATCAGTCCCCCAGTGCATTGCATAAATTTTGGCCAGGTGTCCCCGGAGTGTTCTCCTGGTGCGCATCTGGATTCTCCCCACCGGGTCGATATTGGCTGTGATCTGACACAGGAAAAGGTCACACACTGAGCTCTTCCCTTCACTCTTCTCAAGTAACATCTCATACACAGTTCCCCACATTCTCAATACTGATTCTTTTTCAACTGCCCATTCACAAGTGATGTCATTTTAAGTACCAAGTCTTTATCACACCACACAGCAGCCCATTGCATTTATAAACACTCCCAGAAATTGTTTTGTTTAGGTCGTATCTTTTCAGACTTCTAGGATTTCAGACCTTTGATCTGGGTTTTCTCCTCCTGCACAGATAAATGTGGCAGACACTGAAGAAGTTTAACCTCAGCAGGCCTTATGGTTCTGATTAGCAGGGTAACAACAGTATTGCTCCCAGCTCCAGGGCAGAGCATTATTTTCCATTAAGCAGCAGAAATGTGCCCTGAGTCACTCCAAGAAATCTCTGCTCAAGGCCACTGCTCTCAGGAACTGGACAAACATGTACTTATTTCTGGAAGAAAACACCCAAAGGCAAAATAAAGAAAAAAAATTGCTACAGGAGGCAAAACCAGATTCACTTGCATTCACCCTTTTACACAGCATTTTCTTTTTGTAAAGGAGACATTTTCTTAATTCCTGTTAAACTCTGAAATTCTTACCTGAGCCAGGGTGGCATCTGCACATGCTTTCCTAGCATCCTGCAAGAGAAGGAAATTAGAGAAACTGGCTGGAGTTCTGTACATTTCTTTCTCTGTTTTGTCAAGTTGATGAAGCCCCCTGAACCCAAGGTTCAGAGAACATTTGTGCTTGTCCCCCAGAGAGGACCCATCCTAACAGCAGCATTACCATAACACACTGCCTGCTGTCAACACACATTGTGCATCTAACTTGGAAATTTCTTCTTCTTTTGGAAGAAAGGCAACATGACTTGCACCACAAAGACACCCAAGCAGTGGAACTGCTTGTTCAGAGAGGCTGTGCAGCCTCCAACCTCAGAGGTTTTTAAGAACTTACTGGACAAAGCTCTGACAAACTTTAACACTGACCTTATTTTCAGCAGTTTTTTAAACTTTAGCTCTGCCCTAGCTCACACAAACTTCAGTAAACATTCATTTTCATCAGCAATTTTGTGCATTGCTTCTGTAACTATTATTTCCTAAGCAATATAAAAGACTGAAAAGTCATTTTCTAAAGCAGCCATATGTGCTTGCCCTTTCTTCATTAATTCTGACATTGGGGAAACATTTAAGGCATCATTTCTGTCCTGCTCAGGACACATTCATTTGTGCTGAGGCACAATACATACTCTGATTTGGTTTTTCAGCTGCTCGGCCTCCTGGCGTAACTGGTCAAGCTCGCTCATTTTCCTCTGCTAAAGGTGTGCTCCACTGCCACCTCTGAAACAACCAGAAATCTGAAAAACAGGTCACAAGCAGGACAATTAGGAGAAGGCAGAGTTGGAAATTACAAGTCCTTTCAACCACTTCAAACTTGAAAAAAATGGCACTGATTTATAAACACAGGAGCACGGGTGGAAATGTGTGTCTGTAACCTCCTCAGCGTAAGGTGTTGGCACAAATGGATGTGCTTTGCTTCCAGCCACAGGAAATAAAACAGAATTTGGACTTATTTCTCTCCTCCAGGCCTCTTCCTTTTTTTCATTCCTCTTTTTCATGTTCTGGTTCATTTTTGTATAAATTCAAGTTGTCCAAGACTCAGTAAGCAGGTAACACCAATTTTAGACATGGAAGTCACAACTTCCCTGCAGCTCTTCAGGCCAGAGCAAGGAATCCTCCCAGAAAAGAAAAAGGATTTACACTGACACAAGCACCTGCAAAATGCTCTAAGCACTGTCTGCAACATCACAGTTATGAAAAATTTTCTTCTGCTATCTGGAGAAAAGGTGATCACTCACAAATGTTCAAGGATTTATTTGGTAACTGCTAAAATGTCTGAGATCCCAGAGCAGACTGGAACACGAACGTGCTGGCAGAGTAAAACCAGGGATTTTTTGCTGGGTTGAGGGCAGGAGTTTGAGAAACCACATCCATCAGACACTTCTCCCCTGTAAGCCTCTGTTTTCCCAGTATCCATAGGCACCAAATTACACATCTTTTATAGAGCCAGCAAAGACAGAGGCTCTAGGAAACATCACGACCACTGAAACCTCCTCAGCTTTTCCCAATATCACAACCAGAAGGATATTTCCTATTCAATGTACAATTTTGAAATCTCTGCTCCAGAAAGATACTGCTGGCATTTTCTCCAGCATTCCACATCCCCAACTCAGCTGTTCCTTAACTGTTTAAAATCTCTGCAGTTTGACAGCAATGGAAGATGCTGATGAATTTCATCTTTTATTGCAGAACAAGATTAATTGGTTCCAATTTCAAACACTACACAGAACACCTGGAGTTTATAAATTGACCCTGCTAATGTGCAATTTTAGAACATTTTCTTAGCCAGAATTGACCCTTTACCATTAAATAAAGGAAATGCTTTGCTAGCAGCTTTACATATTATTCTGTTAAGATTTAATCAGCTTATTTCTCTTTGCAAGCATGTGGGGTTTGTTTTCCTCTTAAAGCCCTTCCCAAGGAGAAAGATGAGGTTAACTTCCAAATTTTTATGCAGCCACAATAACATAGAACATACTGTCAAGGTAAATTAGAGTAGTAGAACAAACATCACTGTTAAAAGAAGCTTCAAAATAGTTTAGACTTCAATATTCCCTAAATATTTCTATCCCCCATACCCAGACTTAGGCTGCAGCTCTCTCCATAGCAGCTATTCCAAACTGGAAACCTCTAGGAATGGATGCCAGATCTTGTCACAGCATCATTTACCATTTTTTCCTATTTTCTGAAACCCACAGTATCTTAGAAAAGGAATTTTAGTTGGCTTCTCTCCCAAAACCTCCACTCACACAACTTCAAGGCCCTTTCACTTCATTGTGAAACTGGGTCTATTCCTTCTCTCTTCTGCTTCCAGGGTCATCTCTAAGCCCCTTGAGGATTGCTTGCTCAGCTCAGCCTGAAATCCAGCTAAGACAAAACCCATCCTGAGTGTTTCATTATCCTGCTTTTCTTTGGAATGCTCTTTTGTGTTCTCAAGATGTTTTGCTCATTCTACATCTCAGACAAACACTCTGGGCTGGACACCTGTTAGAATTCTGAGCCTGTCTGCAGCTCCTGGGCAGTTCACACACCTGCTGAAACACTACTGCACTGCTTTTGTCACAAAGGAGTTAATTTAAGAATAAACTGTGATTTTTCAGATCTTTCAGGTTCTTCATTTCTAGTTCTACCATTCTCTGAGTTAATATACAAGACCATTTCCTACTAAGCAAACACTGACCACTCCAGACAAAGAATTTAGAGATGCTATCATTCCTATTTCAGAGCAAGAAATCCCAAAACTTTGGTGCTCTGCCCAAGGTCACATCAACTCACTGATGAGACTGCAATAAAGACTCAGGACACCAAGAATTCCAGCTGCAGGTACAAGGAACTACACTGAAGATTTCACATGCAGTTTTATTTAAAACTACAATAGGAGGAATAATCTCACGTCAGTCAGAGCAGATATGCTCTCCTTAAAATAGCACCCATTTATTTCTGCAGAATTTCTGCACTGGGAGAGAGAATTCTCCTGCATTTAAATGAAACAAAGCTTCTTTGCATGGAACAGGGAGAGGCCTAAGGAGATGAAACCTTACCCTAGGAAGAAAGTCACATGAAGAAAGTCCATTTTCCCATCTTGTATCCATCTAAATTCCCACCTTGAAGATAGATCCACTTGGAGAATTCCAACTTAGCCCCTATGCCTTCCAAGCAACTCCAAACTCTGAACTGCCTTTCTGTCAGCATCCATAGGAATTGTTTAAAGCACATTTCCACATTCTCTTTGTAGTCTTTGTTGTTTCAACATCAACAGGAAGTGCTAATTCCTGCCAACAGGACTGAACTCACTCAGGAAATGACAGCCCTACATCAGCCAAGGGCTTTAAAATATAGGAGTTCTCTGAAGCAAAGGGTAAAATTTATGGGACAAACAGCAAACCAGCTTGGCTGTTCCACTATTTCTTTTATACTGAGTTTTAGACAATTGAATTTATGGTAGAAATATGAGATCTGTGGGAGGAAAAAAGGGTTCCAGCCTCCCATGTCCTTTTTAGCTATATTGTAAATCAGAGCTTACTAGTATTGTATTTAAAAAAGTATCTTTAAAAGACTAAGGAGATCAGGTAAGGTCAGAAGGATGGATGGGGGGAAAATGCTTTTATCCATTCTCACTCTTGATACGTGGGAAATTTTATACAGATTTATTTATATTACAGAGATGGGCCATATATTGAACAGTCTGCTCATCACAAACAAGCACATTTGAGTATCATGAAATAGATTTTTATTTCTTGGCATGTTCTAAGGGCATTTAACCCTGTTTTACAAGAAGGTTTCTAGAAGAATCTGTAGGCTTGATGTGGATGGTGATCCTATTTCTGGAATTTTCAAAGAAGTTACTCCATTTCCAAATCAAGAAAAAAAGTCACTCCTCAAGTTCCACACTCCTTTTTCCCAAATTCCCCCAGAGCTGTGCAGAAATAGGTAGGAGCCAAACTCCTGCTTACCTCACTTTCTCTGGCCTATGTGAGTGTGTCCCTGCAGGCAGCTTCTCAGGAATAAACACATTCACTTTCTTCAACCCCCTCAAGACCCTTCCAGGGGCTGAAGTGCTTAAGTGTCTCTGCTCTAAGCTTATTTCCCCTAATCCTGTTGACCAGTCCACCTTGTGGGTAATTCTCCCCTTGCTGGATAACAACCTGTGCACTTCAGGGCATTCCCTGGTCCCCCTCCTCCAGAAGACTGCAGTCCCTCATTTCTGACAAGGCACCCATGCAAGAGTCACTTTGCTCCTCTGCTTCCCATGCAGGAAAATAATCTGACTTTACCTGCTTTGTTACTTTCCATACACAACAAAGCTTCACAGTTCAGCTGTGTCAAAAGGATTGATCACATCATTTATGGCACAGGAACAGCTCAGGGGCTGCTTTTCTCTCACTCTAACATGAGCTGTGCTCCTGTGTAAGAGCAGAGTTAGGTAGGTCCAGTCAGATGTGTGTCCAACAGCTTTGCACTGCATTTTTCAACTGCAGGAGGCCTTACAGAACTTCCATGTGCCTCCTGCAAATGGAGATATACTCAGGATCCCAGTGGACTAATTCTTATTTAAAGAATAAGAATTATTCACTCACTGCTCAGAAAATAGTGACAGAAAAATTTAAAGGCTGAGGAAGAACTCAAACTCACTCATTTCATTGCAACAACTCCAGCGTCCTTTCCACAGCTCAAAGTGTTCATCCAATTAAATCCAGTTACTGAAACCAAGGCATCATTAACACCCTCACATTTATTGGTAGCCTGGTGCTTGAGAGCTGGATACAACTCATCCAAACACTGGTAAATATTATTCCTCTCTGAAATTCCTCTGCTGGTAACAGCAATGAAGCAATGCTTACTAAAATTTTCTTGATTTAATTTTCTTACACCATTCCTATTAAAAAAAAAAAGGATGGAGTCTTCCACCCTCTTTCTGTCCTGACAATAATCTCTACAGATTAAAAGAAAAAACCCACATTTGAAATCACAGATACCATTAAGTCAAATATTTTGGATTTCTACCCCTTGGTGGTCAAACTTTGCTTGCCACAAGGTATTTTTAGCACAGCCTGACACAATCCCACCAAGCCACTGTGGATGCAAAGTCTGGTAACACAGGCTTTAAACTAAATCGTTCATATTTTACTCAAGCACAGTAACTTTCTAAGGAGGTTTAGCAAATCCCTTTTCTGCCATGAACACGCTGGCTGACATTTGTTCCCTCAACCTCTTTCCTGCCAATACCCATCACTCCAAAATATGAAATGAAAAGCAAAATATTTGCGAAAGCAGAGCCCAAACTTTCCAGCCTTAACAAGGAGCTCCCAGCATGGCCAGCAGACAGTCCCAGAGCAGCTCATCTGATTAAATGAAGCTGTGCTAATCTAGCAGATACCACAAATCCTATTAGCACCATGCACAGCAGCTTGGACATTTTCACAATGACAAAGGAATTATCCACGACTCACTGTTAGTTACAGTGAGCTGACGTCACACTGCCTTTGAAAAGCTGAGGGCTCTTTTTGTTTTCAGGAGCAGAGATGGATTCCTTGTTTCTCTTTTATTCTGGGAGAAATGCAGTGAGATCAGAATTGCTGGTGGAACAAATCTGAAGTGTTCTCTCTCTCATTTATATGAACTAAAATTGAAGATAAAATTCAGGGTCCCTTTGGATCTGGAGGGTGGATCCAAGATATGGGCAGAGGAATAAAGCCTGCTGCTTGCCTTCTGAAAACCAGTAAAGATCCAGTAATTGAAAAGATCAGATTGAACTCAGCAAATACTTGGCCAATTAGCAATGTTCCTCACAGACATTCAAGCTAAAGTCTGGAAGGTAATGAAGATTTTACTGCTCCAAGAACAATAGTAATAATTACAATTACACAGAATATAAACTCTGGAACTGTTAGGTTCTGTTTAAATAACAGTGACACATTGAAAAGAACATTCTGACAAGAACCACTTTGCTCAAAAGAAATTTGGCCTTCTTTTGTCAAACATGGTGGAGAAGTAATTTTTCATTCATGAGAGAATGACTATTCTCATCATTTTATTTATTACAGCTCCCTGCCCCACTGAGATGAAACAGTTTCATCTGTGGTCTCCCTCTGCTTTGCCAGTTCCCTCTCTGACAGAGGCAGGCACTAACATCTATTATTTAGCAGGTTTCCTGGCCATTTTAAAATCCTTCCTGTTGACACAAGAATACACATGCCAAAGGAGAAAACATGGACTATAGGTTTGCACAGATGAACAGCCAAAAATCTGAATTAACTACTTTTTAAAAATAGAATGTTTCTCAAGGACTAGGAAAAAAAGGCATCTTTTTTCTCTACTTACATTTTCTCTCACTACAGTAGAAAGCCAACTTCTGCTGTCAAACATGTAAATTCTGGAAAAAAAAAGGACACCAAAACCACAATTAATGTAATTACCACAAAAGAGCACCGACTTCTCAACAAATCTAACAGAAACTAAACTCCTCAAGTGCAGACTATTTCTGTTAGCTAACTTGGGCAGCTGGCCTGCCTTCATGAAGGAAACGGGCAGAGTTTTATTTACTGTAACACAACTGAAGATGAGTTTGTGTCAAGAAGCTCATTTTGACCTCCTTTTCCCAAGAAATTCTTGCAATCCTGACATCATTCTCCTGCCCCAGTGATAGAGAAGTCCATGCTGTTAGAGAATTTAGGATTAGAAGAAGATACAGTCACACTCATACAATTTTCACTGTATTACAAAGTGCCCCCTCCCCAAACCAGCATTTCCAACACACTGGAATTATTTCTGCTCAATCCTGTCCCTGAGATCCATTTGCCTTCTAAGCACAGTTAAATATCAAGATATCTATTTTATCAGAAGTTGTTACATAAACCTCCTACTAATGAGCTCAAGTGAGAGCACACTGCTCTTCTGGAAGAGTTACAACTTTAAATCACTAGTGGTATCAGAAAGTACAAAAAGAATTGACACATTCAGGGGCTCACACACACACAGGCTGGACAGCACTGGTTTAACAAACTTCCTTTGCAGCAAGGGCAAAAATGTAAGAAATTTTGGACCAGTTTTTTCCCCAGGCAGCACAAAGCAATAATGAGACCCTGACAACCACTTCTACATCCCAAACACCTGGATCTGGCTCAGTCACACACCAAGACAAGGGCTGGGGGTGATGCCAGGGGACCCCTCAGTGCTCAAAGCTGCTGCATGAGGACAACCGAGATTATTCTGAGTACAAAGCAAGAAGGTACTGAAGCAAAATGACCTTAAATCAGAAAGCCAGCCTAAAACTCCACACACTTCCAACTGAAATCTCACATAAAATGCATGTTTCTGATTTTACAGTTCACTACTAGCTGGAGAATTTACAAACCTGACTTCAGTGTCTGGTATGGAGGTTAAGCTACTTAGAATATGGATCATCCTCACCCAAGCTCATTTATAGATAAACATTTTAATACTGTGATTATGAAACCATCACAGAGTAAGCAGTTTTGTTTGTTACTGCCAGAACAACACATTTTGGGACATAAACAGTAACTCACACTTCGAGGCCAAACTCCACTCCCCAGACCATTTAAAGTTCTGAAAACAGAGCAAGTCCAGTCAACTTTCAGAAGTCTTGACAGGAAAAAAAAATTTTCTGCCACTACAGAGATAATGAAATCTAATGAAATTCTGGAAGAATTACCTGAAATGTAAACAAGTAAATTTATGCTGGTGCACTAAGAGCACACAGAATACACAATAGCAAAGGCCAAAGCACACACCATTACTGTCCTGTGCTGCATCCTCATTAATGCAGGAGAGGTGCTGCAGATTTCATATGCCTTCTGCAAAAAAGAAAAACAAAAACAAAACAACAAAAAAAAGCCACTTTAACCAGCCTGAAAGAAGAGGAAGGAAGCCTAACAGCAAACTTTTCCACAAAAGTTGAGTTTCTTTATCAAAGGGTTAAAGTTTCTACTTGAGGATGCTGAAAGCACCCTACGATGCTCGCAGAACGCAGTCCTGGCAACGGAGATATTTTCAATTCTACCTTAAAGATGGAGCTCATTTAAGGACAAAAGCAGACAAGCTACTCATGAAAAAAAGATCTGCATTGCCACAAGCTTCCATTTTTAGCTAAAATGTAGCCTGGTAAAAGCAACATGAAAATTAGAGGCCAGTTCATTCCCTGCACCGCAGTAAAGAGTTCTTGTGAGGAGCTCCACAGGCTGCCCTGACAGCCCTGCTGAGCCCAGAGCTGCAGGCCCTTGACACCAAAAACTGAGGTTTCAAAAACAGCAGAGAACAAAAAGTTCCACAGAACACTGGGAGCATGGTTCAAGTGGTTAAACCATCACACCAAAGCACCTGGAGCAGAGCCAGCCCCACACAGGGCTGGTGTTCCCAGTGTCCCCACATGCCCACAGCAAGTCAACAACCAGCACAGCCATTTGGGCTAAAAAAGAGTAAAGTAACTCCACAAGTGAAAAGCTTCATCATTTCTGGGTAAAGCTTCCCTCACTGACTGCTGCTAGCCCAATATCCTTTTTTCTTCACAGATACTGAAGCAGTTACTCTGAGCTGACAACCCAGCCTAAAATTTCAGAGAATTCTCAGACTCCCCAGGTTGGAAGAGCCCTTCAAGACCATCAAGTCCAATCCAGCCCCAACAGCTCCACTCAACCCTGGCACCCAGGGCCCCATCCAGGCTTTGTTAAACACCCCCAGGGATGGAGACTCCAGCACCTCCCTGGGCAGAACATTCCAGAACTTTATCACCTTTCTGTGAAAAACTTCTTCCCAGTATCCAGCCTGGATTTCCCTTGGTGCAGCTGGAGGCTGTGTGCTCTGGTGCTGTCAGTTCCTGGAGAAAGAGCCCAGCCCAGCTGAGCACAGGCACCTTTCAGGAGTTGTAAGATTATTAAAGTCACCTCTGAGTCTCCTTTTCTCCAGGATAAACAACCCCAGCTCTCTCAGTTGTTCCTCACAGGGCTTGTGTTCCAAGCCCCTCACCAGCCCAGTTCATCTCAACTCCAGCACAGTCCAAATCTACAAATGAAGAATATTTCTGCAGAATACACCAACTTTTTTCATGAGGCTGGGGAAAGCAGGGAAGAAAATGAAGAAAAAGGACTTGGAAGAGTATGGAAAGCATTTTGAAATATTTTAAAATCATAGGAAATCTGAATAACCTTCCAAAATGGAGCAACTTCCTAAGCAGATTAAACACACTCACTGTAGCCTCTCCAAAGCCATTAACCAGATAAACACATTTTTCTCTTGACCTGTGGATTCAATGAGAGACTTAAAACCCAAATATTCTGGATGTAATTCCAACCTTCTCAGGACTGCTTTACACACACATTGGCTAAATGCCAAGGCTAAATATCTGAACTGCTGCAAAGGCACCCTTGTCTTTAGAACACACCAGCAATCCATGCACAATGATGTGGGGCCAGGCATCAGAGAAGATGCTCAGGATCTGGCTCAAACCCTGGGATGAGGCTTGCTCATGACCCCCAGCAGCTGTCCCTGCTGTAAGAATGTGGAGAAGCTGGGAGATGTGTTCAGTGGGGGATGCAATCCATGTATCCACATGTATCTGAGTGGCCTTAGCAACACAGCTTAACATGGATCTCAACCAACACCAGGAAAAACTGATTTTCATGACCATTACACCATGTGAATCTTAAAAATGTCTTGCAGAACACATCCTCCTGCAAGAGTGGCACAAAGGGTTGCTTTAATCAAGGCACTCAAACAAAAATAACTGTACTGGAGAGGAAGAAAAAAACAAAAAACCCTTTAAACTATCCAAAAACCAACTAGCAAACCTCAGTACCACTATTAAGATAAACCAGCAATTTCAAGTGAAGCTGCTCTGCTGCTCTGCACCCCTGAGCCAGCAGGGATGGCTGGATGGAGCCAGGAGTTCCTAATTTAGCCTGCTCTGGCACAGGTACCCAGCATCATCACCACTGGAATATATCACCTACGAGGCAGAGATAATGGCTGTGAAACAGCAACTGCAAGTTAGTTTATTAAAATCATTTCTTACAGTCTACACGGCTGGTCATTATCACAGAACAGTAGCTAGGTGCCCAAGAGACTACAGCACCTTGCCAAAGCACTGCCAGCATCGTGAAATTCCAACGTGCCACCAGGCAACAGTAATTAAGTCTCAAATTTAAACTTTTAAGATTGTTCTGGATACAAAAAATTCCCCAAAAAATTCCCATCTTCAGTTTAATGACTAACTAAAAACATTCAGTGCTCTAGCAGACAGCTGGAAGCCCAAAGGATGTTTCAGGATCTGCATGTGCCCCTCCAAGAGTTAGTTAATTCCAGCTCAGAATTTCCTTGGGCAGTGTAGAGCTGGAGTCCAGAAATCCAAGTCTTTGCTGTCCCCTCCTCCAAGGGCAGCTCTGAAGTACAACCTAGAGAAGTATAAATTAATAATTCCAAATTCATAAATCTAAATACGCTGGAGCAAATGGATACAACACCTCCTTTATTTGAAGTCTCCTTTCTGGGAACCATCTGCCACGTCTGTAATTTCCCAGCACACAAACTCTGAAAAGCAAGCAGTACCTTCCTAGCAGGTTTGCCAAAGAGCTCACCCTGCTAGGGACAACAGGAGATTGTACAACTCCTTCGAAAACTTCCTGAAAGCACTTGTGTCGTGCAAGGCCAGCACAGCTGAATGTTTCTGTGGGAGGTATTGGCTGCTTCTTGTGCTGAAGAATTGCCAAGTTCCCAGCTGAAGCAGTTGCTGTGCTCAGTAGACATTTCTCCATATATTAGTGGGAAGTACACACAAAACAAGCATCAGGTCGATCAGTGCTAATGCTCATCTTGCAGCAGCCACGTTGGCTGGCTGGAGTGCTCACAAATTTCCATTTTCGATGTAGTGTGTGACTAAAATGATAATTACACAAGCTAAAAATAGCTGCAACTCAACAACCTGGTTTCATCAGTGCTTCACTATTACCTATAGCTCAATAGGGAATGACAGGCTCCATTTCCAGAGTCACTGATGCTGAGAGTTTCAGAGCTTTTGTGTTTTGCTTCAAGTAGAGGAACTCCAGAAATGCTTTCCTCCTGAAGAAACTTGTGCACTTTTTCTACTCAGCTCAATGGATCTAAGATCACATTAGGAATAAAAAAAATTCTCCTCGCTGCACAGAACACAGGAAAATTGTTGGCTAAAGAAAAAAGGTCAGTTCTAGGGTCCTGGCAAAGTTCTGGCCACATTCCTTCATCCTGTAACCTCATTCACACAAACCAGCACATACAACAGGAAAAACCAGGCAGAACAGACCTACATGGAACAGCCTCCAAGGCACCAAACTGCCTTCAGTGAGGCACTGAGGCAGTTCACAAGTGCCTCACTGCTTCAATTTGGCACTTCACAATCCAAACTCCCACAAAAATAACAAAAGACCCAGAACAAACCCATCCGTCATAAATAGTGCTGCTATTCAGAAAAAAAAAAATTAAGCTTTTATTTCAAAAAATTAAGGAAAGAAGCAAAATATTAACAAATCTGGAAAGCTTGAAAGACCTTGCAAAACCCAAATTCAGCAAGGCACTTTCACATTCAAAGTCCCAAACTGGAACCACTGTCTCAGAGGAACAGGGCATTTCTGTCTCCTCCAAAACTGCTTCAGAATATGAATAATTCACCATAAAAGTTAAACTTCAGCGTTCAAACTCCCCAATATGCCAGAGGTTGTTAGCACATAGTAACACAACACAACACCTACTGAAAGGCACCAAAATGCTAATCATGCATAATCCATCAGCTCTTGCTTGCACGCCTCGATTTTCCAAGGAGTCATCCCTCCCTCTGTTTAACAAGTACTTGAAAATCAACCTTTTGGATGGTTTACCACTTTCTCAAAATAGCAGCCTACCCAGCAGACAACAATGCTAAGATCATGGCAGGACACATGACTGCAATAAACAGCTCTGATGTGAAGTGCTCAGTGTCTCCTCCTCCACCAGCACTGCACAAACTCCAGCTGTCTTCATGGCAGACACAATCCCATGCTGCCAAAATACTCACATTTCCTGCTGCTAATCCCATGACCTACATTTAAAAAGAGAATCATACTGATGTAATATTTAAGCATAAAAATCTGGACTCTAACAGGTCACTTCATTAATCCTTTCTAAATGCATCTGGAAGCCATGTGCATGATAAAAAAAAAATCATATTAAGATTCTAGGTACAGCAGAGAATTTCTGTAAAAAACTAAAAGAACTGATATTACAAGTTTAACAGATGCCTAGAGCCAAATGCTTAAAATAACACTTTTTAAAAAGAAGGGTCTTAAGAGATCTTTGAAGTAGTTCACTAATATTAATAACTCTTGGTACTTTGGTGACCCAAGCCCAAACATATCCTAACTACATCTTTCCTGTCTTCCTCTCAAAGAAATTCCCATTTAAGAGCATTTTTACACTTCCTGATAAGAAGCAGGCATGGAAAGTTAACTTACTTTAAGAACAAAAATTATTGGTATTTAGTGCAAGTTTTCAACAAAGTTGTATTTATTAAATCACAATAAGCCAAAATTCTAGATTTTATCCCAATTTCTCTCTATGCAGTTAGTCCTTCTGAAGAGCAACACATTTATAAATAACCTCACCAATTTTATCCAACTAGTCAGTGATGTTTTTACTGTCTTCTTTCCTGATCTTACCATTTAAAAATAATGTGAAAACCCCAAAACCAGAATAAAAACTTAGAATCTGCTTATGCATCAATTTCTACATACATTTATCAAAAAAATGTCACTGAAAATTGTCACTTCCTAAAGTATCCCCTTATCCAAACCCAAGCAATTTTGCTGTCACACACTACCAGACATCTCCCTTCAGACTGACAAACAAAACACATGCAGCACTGAAGGAGAATAAATTATTATTAATTAACCAACAGAGAAATGACTAAGCATTTATTACTAGATGCTTCTATCTGCAGAGCCTTACAGTAACTGAGCAGTTGTTTCTTACTTCAACTGTCATTTTGAATTGCTCCCTTCAACTCTTTTATCATGAACCTCCACTTTTTACTGCTATTTTCTCTTCATTTGCAAAGCCCCCAGAATCTGTGTTTACCTAAGCAGGGCAGAGCACATGCACCACAGGAATATTGCAGTCCTGCTTTAATAATTAATAACTGAAGTAAGACTGCAATATTCCTGTGATATTACCAAGTAATGCCACGGTATCAGAATATTATCTTTTGATACAATGTGTGATCTCTCATGTCTATCAGCTGAATCTGTAGGTTTGGGGTAGGTCACAATCCAAGCTATACAGAGAACATTTTCTCCTAGAAGCCAGAAATGGAAGCACACAGCTGGAGGAGAAGTTCAGAGCATCCCAGGGTGACAGAATCATTACACAGCAAATGAAAACACTTTACATGCCTAAATTCATATACTTGTTTCTTTTTAATGGAAGTCAACATTAAAACCATGTTTATTCAGGTATCAAACCAAGTTTTTAATCCACACTTTGAGAACATGCTTATAGTAAATTGCAATCCTATTAAGAAATGTAATTCTTGAGAATTCCCATTAAGTATCCAAATATTGTCTTGCAAAAGTCACTTCTGGGTAAGCCAATTTTCAAGTAGTCTTCAGTTCATTGTGTGTGATTTAAAAATGCTCAGAAGTCCTCACAAAGATTGATGGATTTCTCTAGCAGGATGATGTTCTGCTCAAACTCTCCCCAAATATTTCTCAGTAGGTGCTGAGGAGAGCCCAGTGTGTGTCTGGATCACACTGCACTGAATTCCCAGGCAAATAAATGAATGGGGAGATGTAAAACCTGGCAGAGGCACCTCCTGTTACCAAAATCCTGAAGATTACAATGAAATCCATCAAGTGGATCAGCTGCCCTGTCAGGGATTAAAGTGTAAGAGAACAAGTGGGTTCCAAAAGCCTGGATGGGATTTCTCTCTGCTTGCCAACACATCTGTCTTGGAATGATCTTCACCTTGTTAAAAATCATGTGCTGGTTCAGATATTACCACCACGGTGACATCAGCAGGTACATTAAGATCTTCACTACAATATTTATTACATTAGAGGAGGAAATGGGTTATGTGATCACTTATTTACAACACCAAAAAAACCCCCAGAAACAAATCTTGCGGAATAGACACGAAAAATACTAACACAAAAAATAAATCAGTAAGGCTCTATGCCTGCACAAGCACAGGAAATCAGCAGAAATCCCCATTATTGTATTTTGTATTTCCATACATTTTAGCTCTGCTATTTTATCAACAGGAGCTGAATCATCCATTTTGTTCTACATATGCCAGCTAATAAAGAGTCAACAGAGTCAAAGGAGAATCAACTGCTTCCTGTCTACACCCTTTTAAAAAATACAACCAATTTCCAGAAAGCTACACTTAGCTACCCTACTTTTTACATCCTTACAAGTAAATCCATTTAAAAGCAAGGATGAAGAGCCACCAAATTGACATATCTCTACTCTTGATCTAAGGGAGACATTTACAGATCTAAAGTGATCTTTTATGGCCAACTTTGCTTCTGAAAAGCATTTCCCTGATCTGAGCACCAGGCAAGGCTGAGCAGCTCACATGCTGCCATGTCTCACTGCACCAAGGCCCTCAGAACACTAATGAGAAACACTAATGAGAAACACTTTGTGTTTCCAGGAGCAGCAAGACAGTCCATGTTCTCCCAAACCTCAATTGTGCTTCTCCATACGGATCAAGAGCTGCACCCAGAATGCCTTTTGCTGTCAGCATCAGATCCTGAGAGAGCACTTCAGAAACCAGGGCTGCTTCTTCCTGCTCTGCTTTAGAACCACTCAGAGAAAGCAAGCAAGCTTTCACTGTATTAAGCTTTTATGAAGTAAAAATAATGAGAAAAACCCAACAGAAGCAACAAAAGTAAACCCATCTTGGAGGCAGGCTGGACGTGAGTTGATAACTACCTTCTCACCACAGCTGCTGTCACATCTGCCCCAACAAAAATAGGGGAGTTAAGACATTGGAACAAACCATCTGCTCCTTTGTGCCTCTGCTACACAGACTGTACAAAGCCTCAGAGATCAGCTCAAGGCAAAATATTCATTCTTTACAACCACGGAAAAGATCTTTATCCAAGCCCCAGCTAAAAACCAGAATACAGTCAATTCACTGAAATAAGAATTTAGTGTTCAAACAGCACAGTGATCTTCAGTAAGAGATTAACAGAGCACTGTTAGAATAGGTTTAGCTATACCATGAAAAACAGCTGCTTTCCAGCACCAGTCTGAAGATAAGAAGCATTTCAGTGGACCTTAAAAGTCAACGAAATATATTATATGCATACAGCAGATAAAAGATATTCAGCAGAGATTAAAATATGGCATTTCTCAAATCTTTTCACCCAAACCAGACGGAGCAATACTTCATTCTCCAGCCCCAAAAATCAACATGCCCCATCTTTAATCAATGTGCAAGCAGCTCCATTAGTTTTGAGAGCAATGATTTATGCCCCGAGTAGCTCATTGATTTCTCTCAATTGCTGTATTTTGATACGTACTGTTTGTACAAAATAAGGTACAGGAGAACAAGAAAAGCAAGGCTGAGCCTGAAAAGTCAAGTAACACAGGAGACCTTGAATCCATTAGACTGAGAAGTGGAGTTTGGGAACACACAAGGTAACAATGCTCAGTGCTGATAGGAGAGCACGGCCCAGGGCCAGTATCAGAGCAGAAAGCACAAAGGTACAGCAGGAAATACTGGCTTTCACCCTTGGACATTCCTCTTCCCAAGGGATCTGCATTAACTCTCTGAAAACTTCTAGTGTCAATCTTTAAGTAGCAGTTGCATTCCTGGAGATGGTATCTATCTTGTTAGGTGATCAAAACATAGAGGAAAACATGATAAATAGAAAAAAAAATTAAGTAACACCAGGGAATTAACTGAGAAAAACAAAACCAAAAGCATCAGAAGACAATCCCACCTATTTATTGGAAAAAAAACCACCTGCAAAGTGGTGCCAAAGCAGCAGCCAGGTAGGCTGGTTGAGCCCTGGAGCTGCTGAGTGCTCCCACCCATAACTGCTGTGCCCTGAGCAAGCTCTGCACAAGCTCCCCCACCCCAGAGCAGCAGAGAGCCACTCAGCAGGATAAACCACAGAACTTCCTGAAATGCTGAACTTCAGTACTTCCTGAAACTTCATCTGCTGCCCACGGTTAGAAGAAGAAAGGAAGAATTTAAGTCAAACCAACCAATTTGACCTCACTGCCCAAAGTGTCTCTGATATTTGAGTTTCCACACACAGAAACCCACTTCCCCAACACCTCAGGCACCTTTTGAAGACCTCACTACTTTGTCAAGATTTAAATTCATTAATAAATGGTTCCTGTTCAGTCCTGTTTTCTGTGAGTACCACCCAGCGTTTTCAGCAAGGAACTTGCACAGTGAGTCTTCAGGCAGTGGCCAGATAATATCTGACAGCTGCAGTGAAATGCAGGACTTGGTAACCTGCAGCACAATTAAACTGCCATGAGCATGGAGCAGCCTGCTCCTGATCTTTGTACAGCCACCACCTTTGTTACACAGACAGCAGCCTATCTCCAGAGCCCTGCCACTTCACAGGGAATGTGCACCAGGAATATCAAACAGATGTTCCAACAAGGACAGCTCCTCAATTAGCACAGGATCAGTTCTTCCAGGCACCAAAGATTGCAGCAGACTATCACATCTACTTTGTTTTTCTAGACAAACAGAAAATGACCACAGCAACCTCCCGACACATTTGTTAAAAAACAACAAAATCCCTCAGAGTTTTGGGAAGCAGAATGATAAAATGCAAGAGGACCATGAACAGATTTTTTCTCAGCATCTTGAGGCAGGCGTAGGCCTGCTCTGTTTAGCTCTTGTAAGTTTTGTATTATGCAGTTATAAGTATTTTTTTTTAGATTTTAGATATTGAAACCTAAATTTACTTTTTTATTTTGAGATTCAAGCATTGCTACATTCAACACATACCTTAATCCACTTGGTGTTAACCAACATGTATCAGCTCAAATATAATTTAAATAAAGTTAAACACGACAGAACTTCACACATATGACTAAACCAGACATTCTGCACTGGGTTTCACCACGAAGATCTTACTAGAAAAAATCAGTATTGCACATATTTCAAACTAAGAAGTAAGTTCAAGGCCTTGTGATCAGTGCTGTTGACAGAGTGAACATTTCTGCCTGGCCTTACAAATTTTACTACTGAAGATAACCAAGCACTGACTTTTAAGATCTCTGCATCAACAAAAAAGGCACATTTTTACCATCTTCTGTATGGTTTTAACCTTGGAGCTTTGACCCACCTCCTACCCCTCATTTGTTTTGGTAAATCTCTCAAATACCTACAAAACTCCAAACAGTTGGACTGAATACAAAGTGTTTTGTGTGACTGAAGAGATTTAATTTCTCCAGTTCCAGAAGAAAGCCACGTTCCCCACAGAGTACAGAAGGGCAGCAACACCCCAAGCTTGCAAGGCACATCTGGACAGGACATGTGATCTCCAACATCTGTAAGCTCAACATCCTGCCCAGCCACCCTCAGGAAAAGAAATCTGGAAAAATGCCCCATATTAGCACAGATGTGCCAGTGAGAAAGTCCTCACAGGAAGGAACACTCCATCAACACTGGGCATGTGTATTTCTGTATCCATGCAAGTTAAACTCCAATTCTGAGGCTCACAATTAAAGATTCTCCTGTCAGATCAGTGTTGGAAATTTCAATGTTTCACAAAAATAAAACAAAACCCACTCAGCTTGTCAAATAATTCATGGTTTTTGCAAGTAATTTTAGATAACCTCTATTTATTGACAGATTTTAGTAAATCCTGAAATGGCAGGATAAACACAGTGCCTGAGAAGACTTTTAAGATGGTTCCCTACACCTAACCCAAGCCAGGCAAAAAAAGCCAGAAATGCAGTAAGAAAATGGAGATGTAGGGAATGAACAGCTCACCTGGGACAGTTCAGCAGAAACTCTTTTTCTTTAAGAAAGACAATAACTGCCATCAGCTGCTGTAATTAAGGTTACTGTAACAGAAGACCAGGCATCCTTTCCTGTCAGTGAAGGCCAACACCCACAGCTGCCTGTCTCAAAGTCATACAGAAAGCCTTGAAATTTCTCCTTCACTCCCTCCTCCCCAAACCAGTTTGATTTTCTAATGAGGATGAGCCAAATCAGCACTGATATCTGAACTGATAAAATATTCCCTAAACCTACTTTCACACACAGCATGCAGGAGTTTGGATGGAACTCTGAGTTTCCAGAGAAGTATTTTGGTTTTTACTTTTTTTTTCCCCTTTGCTGGGGGAAAAAAAAGAACAAGCTTAAAATAGTGACAAAAATCTATACATAGCTTTGAATATAGGACCACGTTACATAAAGCTACAAAAAATTATCTAATCTATCTAATTACAGATAATTAATATTTTCTTTTTTTGGGGAGTGCTGGCAGGCATTACTGCAGTTTTCAAGAAGACATCAAAAATATTCTCATCTGAAAAAAAACATGATAAACATAACTGGCATGAAATTGTAGGCAAACCTCTTTCAGATCAAGGTAGGAACACAGAGAAAAAATATTTAAGTATACACAATTCAATTAATCCTTATAACATCTACAATGTACTTCTCTTCTAAACAGA
>JAYDZK010000076.1:5793178-5812562 GCA_034509185.1 Euphonia xanthogaster | reverse complement strand
CTTACGCTGGCGGCGGCCGCGCGCTTCCCGCCTCCTGCCCGCGCTCCCGCGCGCTCCCTCCCCTCAGCGAACAAAGGGCGAGGGCGGGCGGGGGGATCGCGGCCGCCTCGCCGGCCCTGCAGGCCGAAAACAAGTCTGAAAGAGCCGCATGGGAACAAAAGGACACGCAGCTAAACCCACAAATGGTGTTTAAGCTCAGGGCTGGGAGAGGCAGAGCCTCCACACCGCGTTAAATGGGAGTGCTCCGGGCTGCCGAGCGGGAAAGGGCGGGAGAGGCCACAGGCCTTAAAATGCTGCTCACAGGAGGCTGGCAAGCGATAAATGCCTTTATATCATCGTGTGAGGAGAGCCTGCGGGAGCTGGACCTGGTTAGTCTGGGAAGGGAAGACTGAGGAGGGATCTCATTCATGAGTAAAAATATCTCCCGAGGGGTGTCAGGGGATGGTGCCAGGCTCCTCAGCGGTGCCCAGCGACAGGACGGGGAGCAATGGCTGTAAACTAAACCAGAAGTTCCTCCTCAGCATGAGGAAGAGCTTCTTTCCATGAGGGTGGCAGGGAGCAGCTGTGTGTGGAGTCTCCCTTTCTGGAGCCATCCCAAACCCACCTTGGCACTATTCCTATTTCATCTGCTCCAGCTGACCCTGCCTCGGCCAGGGTGATCTCCAGAGAGCCCTTCCAACCCTCACAAATCTGTGATTTGGTGATCTTTCCCTCAGGAACTTGACAAATAGCAATTCTGTAGCTTAGAAGTTCTTTTTTCCAGCTTTGCTTATAAAGGTACTCACACAGCCAGAGTTTCCAAAGCATTCTTTTCATGTTCTCCTCACAGCATCCATCATTGCTCTGGAAGGGTTTGTGTGAAAGTAGGAAAAAAATGATAAGGAAGCATAAAATTTGCAATTTCTGTCTTGCAGTCAGGACCTCACATAAACCAGGCAGGAGACATGTCACCAAAATGGAATAATTTCCCACCAGAACTCATACTGAAACCCTAATTGATATTGAAAAGTAAGTAGAGATACACTATTGTGTCACTTTTCCTCCTATCTCATGTCTAAATCTGGGGTTTTTTCCAAATATTTGTTTATACCTTGCTAAAAGGTGAGGCTGCTTGGTAATCAAAGTAGGTTTATAGTAGAAGTAAAACAACCCACAGCATTATAGCCAATTTTCAATTAAAACCTATCCAGCACAAATACTCTGTAATGAAATAAACAAAATACCCCACAACACACAAAAACCCCACAAACACAACAGAAAATGACCAAAAAGGGTTAATGAGGCCAATATTTCTTCTGCAAACTCTTCCCTCAGTAGATTCTTGCTTCCCTAGAATTTAAACCAGTGTTCCTTCTGTCATGCCTTCTGAAGGGAGGTGTGGTTACATTTAATTACTAAAAGACAGAGCAGGTTTGCCATTTAAACTGTAGGAAAGTGGATTGGCTATTATTCAGGTTGTCTGTTATGAGAAATTATTAGATCCTGGTGTGGTTAAGCCTTTGATTTATAATGATCAAATGTTTGTTTTTAAGTAACTTTTATGATGCACTAAAGCTTTAATTCATCACCTTGAGATTTACAAATAACAAAATAAGAAATTTACTGAAATTAAAATAAATTATTCTTGAATTACTGTCCCAAATTGCTAAGATTCTTTCCAGTAACCATTTCTGTTCCACCCCTGAAATGTGGACAGGAATTATCCTATTAAAATCTGTGGAACCACATTGGATGCAGATGGGGATGTCAGTGTTCTTGAGGCTAGAGATTCATCCAGCATCCCCATCTGCAAAATACTGATTAAATCTAAGTGCTTAAGAAACACCACAAGTTTATTAGATATTTGTAAAGTTGCCTACAGATTTCAAAAGCAGTTAAACACAACATTTCAGTCATTAAATCTAAGTGAGATTTATAGTAGGCAAGTTGCATGTGGGGTTTTTTTTAATTTTTTTGAGTTGGAGATTGCTTTTAGGCTTAGCAGAGATTAAAATACGGGAATGCTCCATTTATGTGGAAAAGAATGACCACTTAATACATTAGGCAAAAAAAAGGTACCATACATAAAAGGTTTAAAAAAAAGTCCTTGTTTTACAAAGGAAAAATTCTCAATCTTATGAGATTTTGTGGAAAATTTTCAGCTAGCACTGGATCATACAGAGAAAAATCTGTAGAATGAACAAAAATAACATTCTGGGATTGATAGCAAATAGTAAATCCCATTTTTCTTCTTTGAGAAAATAGCTGAATTGAGATTTTGTTCTTGGACTAGAACAGTTGCACTGTGAATTAATTATATCATCAATTACATAATTATAACTGATATCATGTTAAACTGATGCGTGCTTTTATCCCATTGCACGTTCTTATCATACAGATACTGCTTTTCCTCCTTAGATTTCTCTTCCATGCTTTTACCAGTGGTGCAATTCTACTAACTAAACATGGTTTGGATTTTTTTTTTTATAAAATACACATTCAGATCTTATCCTCTCCTAAGAATCTCTATTTTTTTTTTTTTCCAGCATTCTAATTTTTATGCATTCTCTGTTTCATGAGAGCTAAAGGGAAGACACAGACCTGTGTTCTGCCAAGTCTTCAAATCCGTGGAATTTGGGTAAGGAAGAAGAGTTTATAGCACATTTACACCCAGCCAATGCTTTCACCACACCTCTTCTTCTGTAAAAATACAAATGTTGCAATAGTTCCTGTTTCTGATCCAGTGGCTTTGTTGCATCTTACTCGGCAGTGAGGAGTTTGATTGATGGACAGTTAACACTGCTGTTGTGGAAATCATTGCTTACAGAGGGGACGTTGTTCCAGGTGGGCTGGCTGGGCTGTGGTTTATTTATTTGTAAATCTCACTGGACCAATCAGTTTTGCTGCATTTTAAAACCTGGCAGAGGAATCCCACATTGCTGTGTGCAACAAGGTGGTTTATTCTGCTGTCCTCATATCATCCTGTGCTGCAAGCTGCTGCACAGGCATTATTTTTATTTTTTAAATTTCTTTTTCATTTTTAATCCTAATTTTTCACACAGATCCATGAACTGCCATAGTTTGCACTGTTCAGGGGACAAATCACCAGAATTAAGTGGACTTAGCAGATATAAGTTTATCTCTTTCTATACACTGCAAAAATATTGTTTAAAACTAAAAGTTTAGCTGAAAACACCTGTGAATACTTGAAGATCCGGTATGGATAATTAATAAAACAAATTTTAATGGTTTTTGATTAGTCCACTTTGAAGTTACAGTTTTGGTCCTGGGTTAGAGCTACAGAAAACTTCTCTGTAGAAAGGTTGCTCCACAGTTCTCCATTGCAAAATTTCTTGCACCTTTTTCTCAATCAGCTGACATTAACCCCTTTGTAGGGAGCATCCTGAGTTAGGTGAAGCTTTGCCCAGTTTCACTTCTTAAAGTAATTAATTTTTGCATGCAAATACCATTGTTATAATCAAAATTTATATGTTGTTATTGTGTGATTCTTACAGTAAATCCAGATGCTCCTGGTCTCTGAAAGAGTAACTGTCACCAAACAGGTATAAATTATGCTTTCTACAAAAGGGTGAAAAATCAACACTTACCAAAATGGCAAAGCTCCTCAGATGGTATAAGGATACTGCTGAAGTCATGAATAATTGTGTTTTGCCTCCTTTCTTTGTTACCTCAGATAAGTGTTTTTAATAGAATGCCTCAAAACTCCACCTCATATTCCAGAAGCACACCATTCCCCATTCCAAAACATTTTGTCTGCCTTTGTGTCCTTTGATGGCTGCAGAGTGCATTCTATGAACCCTGGAGGGAACCAAGGAGACACTCACGTGATTGTGAATTAGTTTGAAGTTCTCCATTTGGTCCCTAAAGAAAAGCAGAACTCTCATTTCTCCTGACATTGCACCAAAATTAAAGGAAGCTTATACAATGTCTAAACTTCAGCTGTGCTTCATTCCTGAGTTTATTCAGAACTCTTTTTTTTTTTTTTACTATTGTTTTATTTTTTAAAACCTAATTCAGAGCTGTTCCAACCTGCTGTTATTTGCCACTTCTTTAACAATTGGATGACAATCATCACTGCTGCCTTCTGAGGAAGGACCCAGGTAGCAGAATATCAAGATCATTCATTAGAGAAAATAAATAAGTAAAAGCAAACTGCATAGAAATCCTCAGTGGGGCCAGGCAGAGCGAAAAGTAGGAGTAGCTCAGTCTCCTTAGTTACATTCTGCATTCTCACAGTTTCTTTCAGTTTCCCTATTATTATGGAACAAAAGAGTTATTTTAAACACTTCTGAGAACATGGCATAAAATTAGCAAAACTGTGTTAGTCTGCAGAGAATATAATTGACAAGGTTTTAAGGTAAGGAGAGCTGGTTCTGAGAGTCTCTGTCAAATAGCAAAGTCCATACACCTGAGTTTAGAACTGATACAGCCGTGGAATTCCTGAGTTCCAGTCTTTGGTGAGGGTCAGGATGGGTTATGTGTGAGATGGGTTCAAGCTCAGTTAATTCAGAATTGTTGAGAGACTTTGGAAGTCACTTCAAAATCCTTTGGAAAAATCCATTGCTGTGTGAGGGAAGTAGCAGAGTTATGAAGGCCCAGAGCTTTCCTGGATGTGTTCCTGGGATTGTTATAATCATGTCTCTTACATGATTATCTGGGAATATTTTGTCCTCAACAGAGGCAGAATTGGAGCAGGACACACTGGGCTCCATGTCCTTAAAAAGGCATTATCTCTAGTCCTGTTTTCTCACAAATTCTAATCTGGTTTTCTCACAAATTATGGCTGGAGGTGCTTTCATTTCCAGGGAAAAACCTTGCTCCTATTCCTTTGTGACCCATTTAAAAAAATCAGTGCCACAGGTATCTCTCACTTCAACAATAACACAAATTTATTCCTAGTTCCTATGTTTGGCAGAACTTGTAGCATTTTCCAAAGCCAAAAAAATACAAATACTGTTGTCTTAGACATAAGAAGCTGATGCAGTGATGTGAAATTCTGCAGCCACCCACACCCAGCACTTTACGTAAGGAAGGGAGAGGAAATCTTGGTGTTGCTTGAACCTGGACCTGCTGATCCCCACAGTCAGCACCCGATTTTATACTCTGATACCATCCTACAGTGACACAAATACAGAATTTTGTAATCTATGTGGATACTTGTTCAACAAAACACAAAACTTCTCTGCTGGGAGAGCTCTGTTCTGAACTTTTTTTTCATATTCCAACTTAGAAGCATAAACAGGAGTCTCAAGGTTGGTCTGAGCATGCTTATGCATTTACCAAACACCAGTTCTCCTTTTTTTTTTTTAATTCTATTTAAACAAATCCATCTTGAGAAAGACAAAAGAATAGCTGTGATTGTTTTGTTCCTAGAATCAGAAATGTATCAGAGCTCTTCTCCACGTGCTGGGGATTATTCAGTTTTTCCTTTGTACTCAGGTATTTATTATGAGTTTCCTTTTTTGCTGTACCTTTAAACTTGCAAGCTGTAGCTTGGCTTTTAAAAGTCCTTTATTGCTCTTGGTAAATAATATAATAGCAACAAAGGGAATTGTTATAATCATCTTAGAAATCAGATTCTGCTTTGTGTGTTTATGTGCACTATAAACACACCCAACTAATTGCACACGTGCAGGTCTTCCTTTAAGTAGGTAACGTTTGGGTTCATGAGGGCTGATCAAGCAGTTTGAGTAAAAGCTTAAAGCCTCATATTTCCCCATTTAAAGCCTCATATTTCCCCATTTAAAGGACTTTCCTCAAGGGGTTCATTGAGCAATGAAGAGAAAAACAACTGGGACCCAGGAGATGCTGAGAGTTTAGAATCCACACTGAGAATTCAGCCTAGCTACTAAACTTTCCATAGTGTCAGACACACCAGATTTGTGATGAAGTTTGAAATACCTTCAAAGACAAGAAGGAATTTGCTCACCTTGCTGTGTGTCAGATTTCCATGGAGCTTCCATCCCACTCTTCCATCCTTGAAGGAGCAGTGTGGGGAAGTGAGCACAGCTGTGTGTCCTAAGGAAGCTGCTGCCAACCATTTCTGTTCTCTCAGAGTCTGACCTGCAGCTGAAGGAGAACTTCAGTGCTGCTGTAAGATTCCAGAATCCAGAAAACAAAAATGCAGCTGTAAAACAAAAATATTAATGGTCAGGGGACTTTACAGCTTTCCTTGGAGAATCCCTGTGAAGTCAAACAAAGCCTAATTCCATAGAGAAGGTTAGAAAGTTCAGTAGGCATTAATGGAATTGCCAAAATATTTATTGAAGAAATAATTTTGATGGCAAATATTTTTATAAACCTTAAAACACAAACAAGTCTGGACTAAGAAGTTGCAAAGAGTCAAGAAATACATTAAAAAATAGATACTCAAAGTAGAATAAACCACCCCCTTTCCCCGATGATAGCATTATCATGAACAAGGAAGAAAACCCATAAAAGCCCAGTGTTCTCTAAAAAATCCTTAACTTTTTACTCGCTGAACAATCCAGTTTCAGACCTGAGAATAAAACCTACTTGTAGGTGATTGTTGTGTGTTGAGAGGTGATGCTTGATTAAAGACATTTTTACTCAAGAACTGTCACAGCTGGAAATCAGCTCTTCCATTTCTGGTGGTGTGCCAGTCCCATAAAACAGAAAGGCCATTGGGCTTTTGTCATTTCTGTCACAGTGCTGCCAGGAGGGATTTGCATCAGAATTTTTTTTTTTTTCATTTTGTAAATTTTGCACTTGCAGCAGAAAAATCTGGATTTCAGTTGCAAGGAACTTAAATTCCCCACTTACCCCAGCATGGGAACATCCTAGAAAAGATCCAGCATTATCTAAAATAGACAAACAGACAACTTTGAGTAAATGGACTTACAGCAGGATTTCAAATCTCTTAGATTACTGGGTAGTACTTTAAAAATAGTTTTGATTCCTTTGAATTTAATATTTTAACATAGTAATTGCATGGTTTCAATTCTTCACATTTCCACCTTTTATTTATTTTCCCCCTATGGATTATGTGCTACCATCATAGCATACCTACAAATAATTTAGTTTATAAGGGGTTCAAAAAGAGCCCCTTGGAGAAAAAACAAACCATGAAAAACAGTTCATATCAGTACCACCTTCCAGTATGAGAAATATAATACCCAAATGCACTTCTTACTATTTAAAACATGTTTAGAGTTCCATTTATTTTTATGATCAGATGAGTCAATCTCAATTTTTTCTTCTCCCTATAGTTCCATATTGGGGTTTAAATCCTTGTAACAAATGTGTAATACGAATAAAGATGAATGACATTTTCAGAACTTTTAATAAAACCTCTTTCCACTGCCAAAATTAATGTTGGAGTCGAAGCTAAAAGCACTCTGTGGTTTCCTAATATGCACCAGTCAGCAGAAATTCATCCAGAGGCATCATCCCCCTTTGGCATTTGTAACTGATGCTACTGCTATTTATTATTTATTAATCTCTCACTTTGAGCATCTGGATGTGACTGAAACTCAAGGACCCTTTTCTGCTTTCTTGTATGAAGTAGCAGGTGAGTCGTGGGTTTTAACCCCTTCTGTGCCCAGCCCAGCCCACTGCCATGACAGTGAGGTGCCTGTCCTGTCTGTGGTGGCACTGAGGTGACTCCCCTGTCCTGTCTGTGATGGCACTGAGGTGACTCCCCTGTCCTGTCTGTGATGGCACTGAGGTGACTCCCCTGTCCTGTCTGTGGTGGCACTGAGGTGACTCCCCGTCTGTGGTGGCACTGAGGTGACTCCCCTGTCTGTGCTTTCAGATGGTGGCATTTTTCCAGCCCAGCTGGACATGGCAGCACGTGTCTCCTGGGAGAGCTGGCAGACAGGAGCCAAGGGCAGCGTTCTGCTCTGTCTGCATGGGCTGCCCGAGGTTATTTCTGCACTCACTAAAGCCAGGTCTGTATTTCTGTCTGGCAGTCAGAGGTGAGTGGGGTCTTGGGAACAGAGACTCCGTGCAGGGGGGTAGCAGAGCTCCCTGTCCTGCTCCCAGTCCCCCTGCCCAGAACAGTCCTGGGCTGTCCTGGAGGGGCTGGGCCCTGCAGGTGCTCTGCCTCCTCTCTGCCCTCTCTGGGTGGCTGCCCCAGCTGTGCTCTGAAGGCACTGGGGCAGGTGCTGCCTCTGTTCCTTCCCCACTCTGGCAGGTTCTGCTCAGGAGGGGGGCTGGGGATGGAGTACCCTCTGTCTGGTGGAGCTTAGTCACACTCTGCAGGCACAGAGTGTGCTGCTGGCTTTGGTACACCTGGAGAGAATTCCTGCAGGGAATATGTGCACTTGCACTGGCAGCAGAGCCACACATCCCAGAGAGAGCCCCACGGGCAGATTCCAGAACTGGAAGCATTATGAGCTGCCTCAGTGCCTTGCCATGCTTCAGTTTAGCCCTGGTGAGTGCCCCACTCCATGGTGTTTTGCCTCTGGGATGCTGCTGAGGCTCTCTGCACACAGATGCTCAGGTGCTGTTCTGCAGACGTAGCTCAGAGCTCTCTAACCTTGTGCCATGCTCAGACGTTGCCATTCTTCCAGCAAACTTCAGATCAGCTTCCAGGTGTAATGCTGTTCACATTTTTCCTGTTTTAGTTTGAGGCTCAAACTGGGCAATTGAACTGCCTGACCCTTGGCCTGAAGTCTAGCAGGCTGTTTTTAAAGGACACCAAAGCCTTGGGAAAACTCTAGAAAGTGAAATTAGCCTGTTATAATTTGTGATAATTTAGGCATTGACTGGATCCAAACCTGCTTCCCCACAGATTTTCTTACTTTGTAATTGTAGCAAAGTTACATGATGGCTGAATTTCTGCCTTTGATTGATGCTCAGTGTCGTCAGTTAGAGTTTGACTGTGGGAATGATTTGAGTGTCACTGAGAGTGGCACCCTTGCTGATCGTGTTTGCTGAGGGACTGGGTGCAGCTTCACGTGCAGGTACCGAACACAGCTCAGCAGCTGAGGGTATTCTGGGGTTAAATGGTGTCACCAAGAGCCCCTGGGCTGTGCTGCCCCTCTTGAACCCTTGAGCTGGAGGTGTTGGCCATAAACTCAAACTGCTCTGCAGTCCTGAGAGTTTGCACTTGCACTGGCCAGGCCAAAGTGAGTTCCCTGCTGTTCTGCAAATAAGGAGGTGGAGGAAGGAAATCTGGAGAGGAAGCTGAACTTCCTGTGCCAGAGATTTTACACTGGAGCCTTCCCTGAATTCAAAAATATGCAGCCACAGCTTTAGATGTGCATCACTAGAACTCAGACATGAAGATTTGAAGAAAGACCTTTCTACATCCACACCTGTGGTTTGGGGCTCATGTCATAAAGAACAATCTGACTGAGTTTTGGACGTAGCAGTTGTCTCTTCCATCCCCCACCCCATCTCCAGATGGATGAGAAACTCCTTTTATTTTAGTTTCATTTCTCTGAATGCCGTTCCAGACTCGGAGGAGCCAGTTTGGGTATCAGGATTAACCACAGGTCCATGGGTAAATGACTGCACAGAGTTACAAAGGGAAGAGGCACCAAGGAGCCTGAAAGGAGCAGGCCTGCTCACAAAAATGGGAGGGGACAGGAAGGAGGGCTATGTGTGACAGCCATCTGTTGATTAGACACGTGTACACACTTGCACATTCATGATTTATAATAATAAATGGATGAAGAAGTCACCAAACTAATTCCATAGATGCTCTAATTATCCTGATTTTGTTGTGCTGTCTAATTCCATTAACGTGTGTTACCTGGTATCTTGAACATTGATTAAATCTTGGAGATTTTGGGGTGTAGGTTTTGTACCTAAAATAGTGGGATATGTTGGGAAATCAAGAGCTAGGAAGCAATGAGAAACTTTGAATTTTCATTACAATTATTCTGGCATAGCACTGAGCAGTGGGTTTGCAGCATCTCTAGCTACAATTCCCTTAAGATTTTTCATCAATAACCATTTTGATTGAAACCTTGGGGAGCAAGGCCAAGCTCTGATGAAACATGGTTTTCTTGTTGGTGACAATGTGATAAACTAGAGAAAGGAAGGGAAATCTCTCTTCCTTCTCTGGCCTGGAAAAGCATTATTCCTTGTGTTCCTTTTTAAAATTTGGGCAATTTCCCGGGCTTCTAAAGCATGGTCTCCCAAAGGGGGGGTATTTCTGTGGCACCTTCCACCCCAAAGCCCTGTGCAAAGCAGGAGCAAGGTTGCATTTATTTCTCCTGTTCCAGCAGCTCGTCCACTTCTGATTAAACTGTTGGTGTAGAGCAGAGGGGAGAGGGGATATTCACCTTCCTCTGATTTCACCTCGGCACTCCCCTTCCCGTGGGGCCACGCCGAGGTGGCCCTGTCACAGCTGTGGTGTCACACCCTCCCTGGCTGTGGGAGGTGATGCAATGGCAGTGCCAGCCCTGCAGTCACCCCGTGCCCAGGTGGCACCGCCGGCAGCCAGGGCAGAGGCACAGGCACAGCATCCACGGGGGGCTTCACGCTCTGCTTTCTGCAGCTCCTGATTGCACAGGCAGGAGAAACCCATTAAACAGCGCTGGAAAAGCTGGAATTCTGGGGAAATTCCTGGGTGATTTGGACAAGGTGGAGGAAAGATGGAGTTAAATATTTGGATGATTAAGGCATGGAAGCGTCTGACGTGTGAGGGAAGGATGAGCAAGCTGGGAGTCTGGCCTCAGGATGAGGTGGTGCAGGAGGGATCTATAAATGTGTAGAAACACCTGGGGGAAAGGATAAAGAAGACAGAGGCAGACTTTTCTCACTGGGCACCAGCTTGCACGGTAAGAAGCAGTAGGAACAACCCCAAATACAGGAAATTCTACTCCAACAGTCCAAAATGTCCAATTTTCCCTGTGAGGGGGGTCAGGCAGTAGAACGGGTTGCCCAGAGGGGCAGTGAGTTCTGCATCCTTGGAGAATTCAGAGGCACAGTGGGCAGGGCCAGCTGCTCTGGCTGGCCCCGGGAGCAGCTGGACTAGGGCATGTCCAAAGGTCCCTTCCAACCTCTGGATCCTAGAATTGTTTACCCATGGAAAACAGAGGCAGAGACATTGAAACCTATCTAGATGCCCAGGATATCTGTGGTAGAGCTGGAGTCTGTCCCACTCCAGGATGTTTCGTGATTGAGACACAACCCTACTCATTATCACCGATTTTTTCCTCATTATTACAGTGGAAAATAGCCAACATACTCTTTTTTTATTTCCCAGATGGCCCAAGCCATTTGATTTTCCGTGTTTTACAGCAGGTACTGTGGGCCTTTTATCAAGAGGGGAAAGTCTATATGCGAAATAAGTAAGGAATAAAAGCATACCCGATTTTTTCCTCCAGATAATCGGCCCGAATGTAATTGCCTCTCTGCGTGTTGGCCTTGCAGTCTGCCCAGCCGACCTTCACCGGGGCCACTCCGGCTCACTTCCCCCATCTGCTGGGAGCAGGCAGCTCAGCCAAGGGCGGAGGAAACCTTCTCCAAACACACACGGCGTGTTTATTTTTATGGCCGTCTGCTCTGCCGGCTAATCACAGCTCGATTGCCTTCAGACGCAGCAGGAGTGACCTTATGTGCGGGGCAGGGCAGCTTCTCCCACCCTCGGCACAGCGGCCCGGGCTGTGGCAGCTGCCTGCCAGGGGTTTTGGGCAAAGAAACCCTTCCAGCCCCGTGGAGCTGAGCAAACCTTGCCTCTCTCCCCCCAGCTAGGAATGTCGTGATGAGGCACCTGAAGTCCAGGGGTTCTTTCTAAATCCCACACTTTGCCCGAGTTTCTTCTCCAGATTCTCCCCTTAAGAGGGGGAGGGAGTGGGGAGGATTTTTCCTGCTCTTCATGTCCCACACAAAGTTCATCATGCTCTGACTGTACCTGTATTTCACTGTGACAGCACAGCCCACGCTCAATGTATTCATCCTCCAAATTCTGTGCAAGAAAAGGCAGAGCTAGGTCCCTGTTCTACAGACCAGTGTCATGTGGGAAGTCTGTGGCAGCAGAGTCACCAAAGTGGGTTCCCAGGTCAGTACTTGGACCTTGGGACTGCGCTTCCTCACTTGTTGGATGAAGTAGTTATGCCATAAACTCCTCGCATGGAAAGAAAGAAACAATGCACAGATAAGAGCCCGACGTCAGGCTCTTCTCTTTTGTTTCATTTTTGAGCTACTTGGGAAAGCAGGGGGGAAAAAAGGAGTGAAAATTAAGCACTTTAATACAGATTCAGGTTTGCAGATTCATTTCTAGGTTTGAAATAGAAATTGATTTTCTCCTTTCTCTGGGTGCCCAAGGTGAGCTTTGTTATTTAAAAAAAAAAATGAAATATCTTTGAAAGTCTGCATTCCTTTCTACAGGCCCCTTTTTCCTTACAGTAAGATAAAAAGAGAGCAGCTCTGGCATTCTGTGTTCTAAATTTTGACTGACCAGAACATAATGTTTTCCCAGCAATGTGGGTTTGCACCTAAGCCCTTTTCGTGCATTGAGTTTGACCTTAGGATGTAGAATTTCATAAAACATTTATTGTCTTCTCCAGTTTTTAGAGCACAATTCCCCTGTGATACTTTGTTTTCATCGTCTGCTCTGAGAAGGATTCCAAGGCTTCTCTCACAGTTTGAATTTTAATTGTGGGTGAAGGAAAGAACCTCTGCTACTTGCAGAAAATTAGTCAGTGTCTCCCTAAGCAAAAAGAGTTCTAACAGGTAAAGAGGATTAGGATGAGAACCAGGAGACAGCCAAGAGTGTGAGGAGTGGCTGTGGCAGAGATATTTTGTTCCATAAGTGAGCAGCTTTTGCCTGTGTCCCAGTGTCCCACTCATCCATGCTGGCAGCAGCACTGATCCTTTTCCCTCAAAAAACTGCAGCTGATAAAGACAAAATGAGTTCGAAAACAGAGCAACCAAACCTGAGCCATTTGAGGCAGACAAAGGCAACTGCAAGGCAAACAAAGAAATGGTTTTTTCTCTGCCTTTTCCTCTATCCAGACCCCACTGATGGCTCAGTCTGGATGCTGCAGGTTTACCACTAAATACTCTCCAAAGATTATAATGCATCAATTATCAAAGCCAGTCTGGAGGTACCACTTTACTTCTATTGTTAACGAGCTTGGCTATAAAGGGATTTGCAGCCTGAGTTTCATGACAGAGCCAAGGTATAATTTGCTCTGGGCTATAAAGCCCATGAATTATTGAGAAAATTTACTTCCATGGCTGCATTTTCTTTCTGAGCACAAGTGCTCGTGCTGAGTGCATGTGTGAGGGCAGAGACAGTGATGGAGGCTCCAGCCTCAGCAGTCCATCTCCCCAGCATAGGCTCTTTCACACAGGCAGCAAAGAACAGCAGAAAATAACTGACAAAATGATCATTTTGAACAAAAAAGAGAAGAAAAATTGCATGCTGAACAGTGCCAAACTGAGGACCAAATAGAAATCACAATTAAAAATGCACTTGGGGTAATTACAGAGAGGGGCTTTTCCCTTCGAGATGTCACAAAGCTTGTGTGGATATAATCAGACTTGAATAGATTAGTGATGGTGAAAACCACCAGCCTGACAGATCAGAATTCTGAGATCAGGCCCAGCCTATACCCTGCTGTGGGACCAACCTCCCCCTGTGTTCTTTTTAAAACTGCTTTCTTCTGGAAGTGAGGCTTTGCAATCACAAATTCCAAATCCATGTCCTCCTTCCCCTCCTTCCACTCTGCACACCCAACTAATTTCTTCTGGATCCACTGACCAATTTCAAGCAAAGCGATAGAGAGCTGTAGATTTCAGAAATGTGAAGTTCTGCCTGTTCCATGAAGCAGAAGCTGTGTAGTGATGAGGAATCTCTTCAACCCTCCATTGCAGGAAGGACTCCAGCATGGCACCACCCTGGACAAGGCCAGTCACAAGAGAGACCTGAATAATTTCCTAACTTTGAAGGTGACACAGCAAACTGAGCTGCTTTTTGGTGCAGAGGGAGTCTGTGTTCCTGAGGGCCGATGGGGCAGTAGCTGCTGTTAACAATTTCTGAATCAGTGACCTATGTTACAGCCTGGGTGAAACACAAGATTTTTCCTTAGGTGCTAGAAAGGAACCACCAGGTGATGCCCTTATTCCTAGGGACTCACAGGCATTTGGGCTTTTCTCGGGGTTTTGCATCTCCTGTGGCCGAGCAGAACGGAGCTGGCAGTCCGTCCCGTGCCAGCGCTGCCGGGCACCAGGGGCAGGGCAGGGAATGGGAGCCGTGGCGATTCCCCGGCTCCAGGCAGCTCGCTCCCTTCCCCGGGCGCAGCACGGCGAGCAGGGAGGGACTGCCCTCTTGTGTCAGTCGCGGTTCTCTCACTCGCCCGGCTTTGAATCCCCGTCTCTGTTTGTGAGGGAGCTCTCAGCCATTTCCCTCCAGCACTAATTCCTTCTTCGGAAGGGCAGAGGCTTCGTTCTGAGCGCGATGGAAAAGTGTCAATAAATAAAAATACATCTGCTGCGTTTGTGACTTGGAGACATCCAGGACCGGGCACATATTGCCCTTCCAGCCAGAGACATCCAAACAGTTACCCTGGCTAATGCCCAGCCTCCATCTTGACACAGATAAGGAAAGCAAAGGAAAGAATAAACCAGCACAAATATAATGAAGGATGACAGAGAGGAGACACAAGAGAAGCAGATTTGTTGCACCAGTCAACCCTCATAGTAAGTTACATGCAAGTTAAAAATAGCAGCGACCCTTCCCTGGGGAGCCAGACTCATGGACAGCTCACACATGACTCTGCAGCAGCATCTCGGGCCTGTGGCTGGCAGAGATCTTCATTTTTAAATCATTAGTGCTCATTTCCAGGGCAGTTCTTGCAGTAATGGCTGTCAGAGAATAACAGTCTTCTAAAAGCTGTGCAGGCTTTTGTGCCCAGCACTTCTACTGCCTGTTAATGACAGACACCTAAATTTATGCTCATTCACTAAAGGCACCGGGTGCTCAGGCTTTGCTTGCTGCTCTCACCAGAGCAATGAGCCACCCTGGCAATTGCTCATGTTCTTAAAGCAGCCAGATTAGCACCTTGCTAAAGTGGATTCAAAGAAAACCACTGCTCAGGAGTGGACAAAATTTGGACCATTTGGAATATGGAAGAGCAAGGGAAAAAGCTGGCATTAAAAACCCTGCCTCTGGAGCCCAGATTTTCATCTGGGCTGCTACTGCTGTGATCAGCTCCAAGCTCCCAGTTCTAAAATGATGCTCAGCAGTTATCCCTCTGTCAGTACTTCACAAAGAACCATCCCTAAGAGTATTTTCTCTGAACTTTTGCCCAGCCTGTACTGTGGTATTTGTATCTCTTGACTCATTCTGGATAGCTCAGCACAAGCATGTTTTGTGTCACCCTGCTCATTCCTGAGCTTGTGCTGAACTGGTAAAAGCTGCCAGGAACCTGTGATTTCTCCTTCCTGTGCTGCCTGAGACCCAGACACCTGGACAGATAACAAAATATAAAGGTACCTTTGAAATATTTGATGAATATATGAAATGCATCAACAATACTGAACCATGTGTGCAGGTGTCTCTTTGGAATTAATGTGTACTTTATCTGGAAAAATTAAATAGCAAAGGGAACCCACCCACAAGGCAACACATCTTGAAAATAGAAATGGAAAGATTTATAGAACCTCAAAAACAATTCCTTGGGGTTTCATGACCACCAGCAGCACAGAAATGTCGTGTCTCATCTGCCTCATTCCCTTTGTGCAGGTGTGAAACAACACAAAGCATTTCCCTCCACGCTCTCCTGTCCTGGCATCTTCCTGCTCCCTGAGGAACAGCACTGTGCAGCACTTTGTCCTCAGCAGTTTCCTGGGCAGTTGGTGTTCTCAAAAGAAGAGAAACCACAGAGGCTGTTCAGTGTCACTTGCTGGGATTCCCCCTTCAACTCCAGCTTGGGAAACTTCTGTTCTAGTACAACAGCTTCCTGTTTGTGCTGTTCTCAGTGTATTCCCAAGGTGGCAAAATTCTCCTAGCCTTTTTTATTGCTGGACACAAGGAACAATTTTTTTATCAGAAGATGAACACTCATTCACGTCCCACTTTTACAGGCATTTTTAAACTGCTGCCCTTTTACCTCCTTTCATATCCTTGAAGAAGTTTTACCAGGGGATTACAGCAGTCACAGAAAACATTTCTTCTGACAGATCATTACAAGGGCATGAGAAGAAATATCTTTCCATCATAACCTACTTAGAAACCCAAACTCTTCATGTCTCTTTAACTCTTACAGTCCTTCCCTTACTTTTCTCCCCATCTGAACTGAGTCAGACCTGTGGCTGCTCTTTCGTGGCATCTTCTGAATCTTCTGAATTTGCCTGTGTTGCTGGATCTCTGTTGATTGTGTCAGGTGGGGACTGGCTGGGATTCAGCCCACGTGGTGTCACCTGTTCAGGGATGTCATCAAGTTTCTGGTTTGTCCATGCCACTTGCTTTCCCATTTGAACAGCTTCATCATAGGAAGGTGGCAGGTCCATGGCATAGAGGCTGTAAGCTGGAGGGGACACAGTGTTCTTATCCATATCCACAAATACCAAGGGAATCTGGACACTTGGAGGGTACTGCCATGAGCTGTATGCTGGGAAGAAAAAGAATTAAAAATAAAAATTAAACTCCTGCATGGGGCACATATATGAAGGGCTAACTCTGCTTTTTTCCAGGAAATTGCAGACTTTAGTGTTTTCAGAACAAATGCACTGTATACTAAAGCTGTCCATACAGAGCCACTCCTGGTCTTCACCCTGATCCCTCCCTTCACCTCTTGTGCCCACCCTGTGGCGCTGGAAGTTGTTCTGGGAGCTCCCTGGGAATTGCTGTTCCTGCAGGGGCTGGACACAGAGCTCCAGGCACAGGTTCAGGAGCAGGTGGCTCCCAGGATACTCACAGGTCACCGTGCTGTGGGCAGTGCTGTCACTGTCAATGCCAATCACTGTCAGGTCACAGGGGTGCCGAGGGAAGGTCTCCACTGGAAGCCTTTTCTTCCGGCAGCAGAACTTGACACAGCTGGCTGAGACCCCACAGAGCAGGAGCAGGAACACCAGCAGCAAGATCAGCCTGAAAGAGGGGAACAGCTCCATTCCACTGCTTCTGCTTTACTGCTTCTAAACCAGAATATCATTTCACTCTGGTCAGAAGACAGGCCAAGCCTCCTTGCTTTAGTTCTGAATGGGGGCTGGATCCTGGATTAGAAAGTTGGATCACAAACACTCAGTCAGGAGTTGGAGAATTACTGCCCAGCAGTACAACCTGTTCTGGCACACAGGGGCTGAAACATTTCACTATTTGGGGTTATTTTCTACTTCTGTGCAGGGAGAATGGCTCTGCTTTCCACAGCAGGAGAGGGTTTGTACTTGGAGGGAGATACAAACACGAACCTCAGCAAGTCTAGGGCCTCTCTTTATACATGAGCATGGAAATGATATTCTATTAAATTATATTTATGCCTTGAAAACACAATTCCATCTCTAGCTATTGCTAAAGGAAGTTTATAATTTAACAATTTACAGTGTACCTAGATTGATATACCTGTGTTTCAGGTTCTCCTTTCCACTGAAACTCCACCTTCCCACCTTTCAGTTTCTCAACCCAACTCCCTCTCTCGTGGAGGCTTTTAGAGCCTTCTCAATCTATTTTTGGTAACTGTGTCTTTTTAAACAGCTCTGGGTATCAACCGAAACTGCTCCGCTCTGGAGGAGGGGATGCAATCAACTCCCTCTGTGTGCTGCCACCAAAGCCAATGTATGGACAGAATGCCAGCTATGGAAACAATGTCAGGGCACCTATACCAGGTGTGAGGTAGGAGATGAATCCTGTTGGGAATCCTCTCTCTCTGGTCCCAGTTTGCCCCTCCCAGCAGGTTGTGCTCAGCTCTGTGCTCAGCAGAGGGGACAGTCCCTGTCCCTGTCCCATAGAAGGGAGTGAGCCAGGGATGGGGCAGGGCCAGGGCCCAGCAAATCCCTGCTGGAAGCTGCCCTGTGAGAAGAGCCAATGGCCAGCAAGGCTCTGGCTATTTAGGAAGAACAAACAAGCCCTGGAGTTCAACTCCAGAGCACTCAGAAGGGAAAGATGACACAGCCCTCAGTGAATGCTGGTCCCCACCTGACACCCAATCTCCCCTGGCCTCGTCCAGCCCATTCCTCTGAAAACAGAGAACCCCTTCCCTGATCCTGCCTGAGAGAAGCCTTTCCACTGCCTTGCTCCAAGGACTGCTCATAAAAACCTCCAAATGCTTCTGGGTTAGGAAGGTTAACAGCCAACTTACCAGACATACCACAGACTTGTCCAATCAGACATGTTCTGAGGGCATCTGTGAAGGAAGGCAGATGATTCACTGATTTAAATTGTGCATGTATGACAGGGAATGCACTTCCCTGGGGTGGAAAAGGGAAAGCACTCAGTAAGAGTACGGAGCAAAACCACTTCAGATTGTTCTTCATGGTTGTACCATTACTCCAGATGAGAACATGCAAACAATCCCACTGTAAAAGTTGCTTCTGAATCAATAAATGTTTTTATTGAGTGGTGCTTTACTCTTGCTTGGGAGAGAGAATGACTTGTGCAGGATTCCCAAAGAGCCAAATCAGTGTTATTTAAAGGTAGCTGAGATGAGGTGCCTCATACCAGGGGCCTGTCTGAAAATGTTGGTCTGCACAGCTGTCTGTGTCCCCCAGGTATTTTAAAGTTATTTTTTCCATAGCTCCAATGCAGCCAGAAATGGCTTTTCCCAGCTCTAGTGCAGTACAAAGGAGAACAGCTCCTGTGCCATTTCAGCAGGGTTGTGTGTGCTGAACCTCCTGCAGTGCATTCCCTGTGCCAGAACAATGGCTCTGACCCAGGACAGCCCCTGCAAACTGCTCAGAGGTGACACTCGGGGGTCGTCTTGGGAGAGAAGCATTCACCTCAGTCCACAGAGCAAGGGAAGGCAAGTGAAATTTAAAAGTTGCTGACTGTCATAGAGACCAGAAAAGAAGTTGTAAGGGATGGCCATGAGCAAGTCACCGTGCTGGTGTGGGAATGTCACTTGGTCACGGTGGGAAAGGTTCGGGAACAGGCAGTGGTTACTCACCGGGCAGAGTTCTCACAGTTGTTCCCAGAACAGAGCGATGCCTAGGGAAAGGGGGAGCCCGGGACTGGATCAGCAGGTGGCCAGAGGAGAAGCGCCTCGTCCCCCTGCTGCGTGTGCCCGGGAGGCTCCCGGCTGCGGGCGAGCGTCCGTGAGCGCCGCGGCTGCCGGAGCCGCCGGGAGCCGCCGCTTCAAGGACACGCGGCCGCACTGAAAGGGGACACCGGGCCCTGGGGCCAGCCCGTGCTGGGCAGCGCAATAAATAACCGGCATCATCCCCGGGGGGGCAGAGCCGCGGCGGGCAGGGCACGGCAGGACCGGGCAGCGCCGCCCCGCCCGGGCCCCGCGAGATCGGAAGAGCGTCG
>JAYDZK010000076.1:5752294-5786504 GCA_034509185.1 Euphonia xanthogaster | reverse complement strand
GCTCTTCCGATCTTTCAAAACAAAGTGATGTGCTATCTCAGGAGCTGGCACAGACAAAGAGATCCTTTCACAGAGTTAGTGAGGAATTAAGGAAAAGGAGGCTTTGGATAATTTGCAATTGCAAAATGCAATTATTACTTGTTTATCAAGTTCCAGGCTGGTTTTCTAGCCCATGGCACACAGCTCTGTGTACTTAATTCCTGCTTATGTGTGTGTGCTTGGATTTATTTACAGCTCAGGAGTCAGGAGCTGTTTGCATCCTGTCCCATGAAATTAAGGAAGAGTAACTTCAAACCTCCAGAAATTTCATAACAGGACAAACAGGAGGATCCAGGATATGTGATTATATATGAAATAATTTCTTAAACATTTAATACACCTCAGAGAAGTGGCAGAAAGCAAATGCATCTTAATTCTTCATAGTAGTATTACATTATAATCATTTTTTCAAAGAAGCTGCAGAGGTAGAAGATCATCATTAAGACAAAACTGCATTCAAATGAAGAGAAAAACTTTCCTGAAGAGAAACTTTTGTGGTATTTTTGTGCATTATGAATATATGCTGTAACATAATGCTTATTTTTTCTGATTCTGGAAAAAATGCCTTAAATTTCCTTTCTTCTTAAAGGAAAAGGAACATTCCCATGTCTGATCCCTCCCTGTTCCATAGGAAACAGCGGTGGCACTTTACCTTTTTCCAGTGCTTCCTGTGCTGCCACAGGTGAGGTCACAGCCAAGGACTCCACGGGCACATCCAGGGGCACTCCCCCCTCCACAAACATGGGGTGATCCCGGGCTGCACCCTTCAGCTGGATCTCGTGGGCTGTTTGCTGGGTGAGACAGGGAGTCTGGATGCAGCTGACAGCTCAGGCACCTGAGCCAGCAGCACCAGGAAATCGTGCTGGCATCACCTCCCACGTGAACGATCCCAGCGATCCTGGGCTCTAACGCGGGAGTTCTGCACCTGCCCCTGGGCTTGCCCACCCTGGCACTTCTGTTTTAAACAACCAGGCAAATGTGCCTCGGGAGGGCACTGGACAAACGATTTATACACAAGCCACTGGAAGAGGCAAAACCTTTCTGGTGCCAAACTCGGGCCAAGTGTCCGTTCATCCTCACTTCATCCCGCCGCGCATTCCTAACTGCAATGCCCCAGCTTGCAAGGGCAGCAGCGGCTCTCGCTCGGCCCAGCCCGTCTGCAGTGCCGCTGCTGGGCATTAGCGGTCACTCTGCACCAACTTTTGGCGTCCTGGCAGGGGCCCAGCGCTGCCCGCGGCGCCGCCACCTGCGCATCCGGCCGGAGCATCCCGGGGCAGCTCCGCAGATGGAACCTGGCACCGAGCGGCTGCAAGAGCGGCTCCCTGGTGCTCCTGCTCCTGCCGGGCCCTGCTGGGAAGGTGGAGCTCCCCTCTCCCCTCTGCTCTGCCATTAAATGCTGCCTGCAGCAGCCCCTTGGAGCTGTGCTCAACTCCCGTCCCCTCCTGACCGTGCCGTGGGGTGACAGTGACAGGGATGGACCCCGCATCACTGTTTTTATCAATTAATAACTGAATATCTAAACCTGAAAAATGTCAGAGGGCCCCAAACGTGCCCTTTCCTCCCTACATCAGCTCATGCAATATTTAGACTGTTTTCATAATCCTGATTGTCTCACCTTGCCAAAGAGCAGAACCTTGAGACGGTCAGAGTAGTAGAGACTTTCATGATCAGGACTGAAAGTAACCACAAAATCCTGGCTCATCCCAGCCTCAATTTTTCCTTCCGTTGGAGAGACCCTGAACACACTGAAGCCATTATAGTTCTGTGTTCCTGGTAAATAAAAATGAGGATACAGATAAGAAAGGAGGACAGCTCCATTTTACTTCTTCATAAATTTTAAACCCATTTGATTTTTGTTGAAACAGCAAATAAATAAGAGCTGATACATGGCTTAGCAGCAAAACAGGGTGTTAGGAACACCAGATAAATCCATCCATCCATCAGTTTGATGTATTAATCTCCAGAGGAACTGAAGCAGCATCACCAACACTTCCTATATTCTGATGTGTTTTTACAGATCTGGACATCTTTAAATGGAATCTTTAATATGCAATTACTGCCTGGATTTATTTAGATTTAAACACTAAAAACTCCTTACTTGTGGTATTTGCTCAGGCTGCATAAATTTACAGCTCCCCATATTGAAAGAATTACTACAGCTCCTACTGGGGAGCAAAATGAAGTCTTTAATTTCAGGGCTGTGATGCCCCAGGTCTGACAGCTGTGTGCATCTAAGAGGACACAGCTATGCTGCTTTACACCTCCTGAATCTTTAGCAGAGGAAAAAGAGGAAAGAATAAAAGAAAGTTTACCAACAATCTCTGTTCTCTGCAGAGAGGATGTAAGAAAGGAGGGAATTTTCTGCCGGTCTGTGTCCCGTGTTGGTGAGAGTGACTCCAGTTGTACAGAGAACAGCAGGGTCAGGCTGGAAGTGTTCTTTATCTGGGGACATTCATTCACACAACAGCATTTGCATGAAGGAAATTGATTCTCAGGCCTGTAAGAGCCATAGTTTGCAAAGTGGCTGAATTTCTTTTGCTGCATTAGTGCAGCCCTGTGTTGCCGGTGCCACCAGAGGCACAATCTGTGCTGCCCATAACGTGGCACACCAACCCCCCTCTATCAAATATGGACTTGGGTTATTGACACACTTGGACAAAACCTGGGAGGAGACAGTTTGTGTTGTCTTCCTCCTCACAAGAACTCCTGCTGTGCTCTGCAGTTCAGCACAGAGGCCTTACCTGGACTGTGGCAGTCACTGTGTCCCTGGCCATGACGTATCCCATGTCCAGCACCTCTCCCACGGAGCACTCAGTGCTTGGCACCACCCCGTGCCCAGAGAGGGGGAGGCTGAGGTTGGTCTTTGCCACCTGGATGTCCAGAGTTTCCAAGAACTGCCCAGAGGGTGCCTGGGTTAGTCCATCTGCTCAGAGAACCCCCACCCCTCCAGCTGACCCCTCCCAAGGGACCATCCCAGAACTGAGACAAGGGACAGGGAACTTTGGGACAGGGACAGGGAACTTTGTCTCTCCTCTCTCCACTGCTGTTGTATCTTTTACTCACCCATTTATCCTCACTTGGACAAAAAGAGATGATAAGGGGTTTATTTTCACCTGGCTCAAGCGTTCCAACTGCTCTGACCAACAGGAAGGGGCCATTGGGATTCAGAACTGAGTATCCCAGCTAAAACAGTGCAACTCAAGGGAAAACATTCAGGAAGATTGAGAAAAAAGATATGAGAATAGATTCTACATATTGTTTACATGTCTTTGGTCTGAACTAAGCATCTAAAAGCTTTTGAGAGATCAATAATTCAAGAGAGAAGATGAGCTGGTGCTTCAGTGTCCAGCAGTTCCTCCTGCAGAGGCAGAGTCTGGTGGAGCAGAGGCTGAAGGCTGAGCTCACGTGCTCCAGACAAGGATACCTCCAGCTTCCCTGGGGAGATGTTTTCTATTGTAATTCTCTTCATCATTCTGTGGCCTGCAAGGAATGAAAACACTTCCCAGAGCGAGGATGCTCATCCCTCCCATTCCTCCTCCTTACTTGTGCTCCTCATCCCAGGCCTATGGCTAAGGCACTGCTCAAAGCTCACCAAAGTGCTTTCAGATTGGGCCAGTCACTTCTGGAGCTTCCAGGTCCTTGTTTGTGGATCAGATCTGCTCTTCCATGGGCCTCAGCTGGCCAGAGGCTCCTTATTTTCCACCTAAATACCCACTAAGGGCTAATTTCTATCCTGACTTTTGAAAATGCAAAACTGCTGGGAAGAACTCACTGTCAGAGAGAAACAACTCCAAACCAGAATTCAAACTCCATACCTACAGAAACGTCCCCAAAATCGGCCACGTTGGTGCCAGAGTCAGACATGATCAGAACAGGTGGGGCCACAGCAGGGCAGTGCAGCTCCAGGTACAAGGTGTTGTGAGGGCTGCAGAGAGAGCAAAGGCAGCTGGGGAATAAAAGAGCAGAGCTCTGGGATCACAGACACCACAGCAACTGCCAGGGGTCTGCTCCTGTCACAGGGTGTGACAGCACAGGGCTCTGTGACCGACTGTGCCCGAGCAGAGATGAGCTACAGCTGCCTCAAAGTTTTCACACAATTATTCCTTCAGCTGCTTTGATATTCATGTGCTTGATTCTTATCCAACTGGTGGGCTGGGAGCATGAGTTTCTACCACTGAGCTATGAAGGAATTAAGAGCAGAAAACAAATTTCTCCCCCAAATGAATAAATCAGCAAGCCCACCATTTCCCCCTCACATCTCTGGTTATCCAACTGCACCCACCTGCAGGTCAAGCTCCCAGAGCCCTCCTCTCCACTGGCGTGGCCACTTGCAACAGAGCATGGGATGATGTATTTGTTAAAACTCCCTCTGAAACTCCTCGTCAGGGAAGCCTGGGCTGCCCTGTAAGCATCAGAACTAGAGAATCCAGGAATAGGAATTATCTCAGTGAGTGAGAGAGCAAAAAAGCATCAAATAAATATCTGCTGAGCTATTTGTGATTATTGTTTCTTAGTCACACATTCAAAATGTAACAGTGAAATTAAATGACTGTCAGTAATGGACCCACCCTGCAAAGTGGTTGGCTGTTGTTGCCAAAAGAGAAAAAAAATGAAGAACCCAGATAACAGATGTTACACCCAAGATTGCAAAAACCTCAATAACAATTTCCTTGGGTTGAATACTTCAAGTATTTCAGTGTCTTCCAGTACTTCTACATCATCTCAATGACATGTAAGCACACAGGATCATATTCCTCTAATGCAGTATGTAGGCAATACTTCTAAAATAGGGATTTTTATTACAGTCTCTGCTGAAAGCGTTTAAAAATTATAATTAATGGATGGCAATGAACATGGGATTTTAGTAAAAGACGTCAAAACATCCAGCACAGCCAAATGCCTGTTGCTTCAATATGTATTTACTTCTAAATACTTCCAAACTCCTGAGCCTGGGCAGAAGTGTGGCTCTGAGAAGCTGAATTACCTGCTGTACAAGGGCCCTCAAGTATCAGATTTTGCACGTGAGTGTCCCAAGCTCCAGGCAGCAATGCTGTTGCTGTTGGCTCTCCCTGAGGTGCTCACACTGCACGGGGACTGCCTCGAATGCACATTTCCCAGCAGCATTTCCCTGCCAGCACTGATGCTGACCATGACTAATGTGCTGGACTGTGTAAGCCCTCAAATTAAAAATAGAAATTACTCTCTGCCATGGGTTTGGGCCATCAGCTGGTTCTGGTAGATCTGTTCACAAGAGGTTTCTTTGAGGAGTTTCTGTTGGTCCCCAGGTTGAGCTTGGCTGTTGCCCTTTCCATAAACCCCGTGTTGGCTCAGCCCCATCCCCCCCCAGCCCCAGCTCCTGCTCCCTGGCAGATTCTTTGAAGTCTTCAGTCCTTCTGATGCATAAAGGGATTCTTTGCCTCGCATGAGAGGGTACAGCTGTGTGGCTCACAAGCAGCACTAATTTTGGAAACAGCCTCTGCAACACAGCTGAAGCTGTTCCCTCTCCAGTTTGCTTTCTTGTCTACCTACAGCTTTAGTAGATTTATTAAACTACTTCTAAAGAGAATGCTGTCTGTGTAGTACAAGATGCTTCTGTTGACTTACTCAGGCTTTAACTCTTCAGGTTTTGGCTCCTTGGGGCTGTGTACAGAAGCCAGGCTTTTCCTGCCTCCAGTCCTTCCTCTGGAGATGGAAATGCTCAATTTATTTTGCTCTTTCTTTGAATTTTTCTTCTTTTTGCCCACTGGAGACTGAGGGGAACTACTGGAAATCTGACCAAGACAGGAGTGAGCAAAGACACAGAGTAAGGAGGTGACACAGAGCAGGGGACAGGGGACAGCAGGCTGATGGTGACAGCCCACAGACACAGTAGCCACAACAGACGAATTTCCAACAGTGTAAATTTAAAAATTAGGTTGAAGAGGACATATTTTACTCCCTCTTAGAATAAGAGGTCTCCTCTTGGAGCAGATGAGTCTCTCATGGGAATTTTACCTGTTTATCTCATAATCAAAGACAACCACAGGTGCTCACATAAATTAACTGACCTAGGAGTTGCATATAAATTCCATGGATGCTGTAAATCTTCAGGAAGTTTAGAAGCTTTTTTTTTAAAGAGTATTTCAGTTGGCAATAAAACCCTCTAGGAATAATTGTGAGCACAAAATTAAATTATTGCTCAGTGAACAGGCCACACACTGAGTGCACAGTCACACTCTCATCCTTCATAGGCAGGTCCCCCATGGACCACAAGCTTGGGCTTCATTAATATGCAAATAATTTTATGATAAAAATACCATCCAGAGAAACAAATCTCTGGAAGTGCCAGAGCAGCAGCATGTGCTGTTCTTAGCATTCCTTACTTGTGCTGCTGCCTCTGGCACAGCTGCTGTGCTGAGCCTCCGTGCTGCCTCCTCCCTGATTTGCTGCTCCCGCAGCGCCGGCCTGAAGGACACTCGGATGGAGCTTTTCTGGGAATGTGAGAGCACACACAGGAGTGAGGGCACAGCTCAGCCCCAGGCACGTGGGACACCTCCAGAGCTCAACAGGAGCACACACAGTTCACACAAGTGCTCTTCTGCTCAGAGGGAATCACAGCATCCTCAGGGTAAGGGCACTTGCAGCTCTGTTGGATGCCCAGGATGTTACAGCGGGCTGGGTTTACATGGGCAATGCTTTTGATATTTAAACATCCTCCACATAAATCACAGTGACAACACTGGGGACAGAACACTCCCATCAGGCATTAGCCAGATTTGGTGCTTAACCCTCCTGTCTGATTTAAAACATTCTTTTAAACAACACAAAATATTCCAGCTATCCTAACAACAACTGATGTTCTGAGCTGTGTTTACAAGTGACAGCCTTTGTAAGGGTGCAGATGATCAAAGACCCAACATTTAAAGTGAATTTACCTGCCCAGGCAGCACAGTTCCCACAGAGGGTGTGATGGTCACAGGGCAGTCTTGGGGCACGTGGAATTCAAAGGAAGTGGGGCCAACTGGGACAGGGCTCCCACTGCCAATCCGTGGGACAGGGTGGGTGAGGGGGTTCCCATCCACGTGGGAATTAAGCACATCCAGAGTGGCTGAAGACACCGAGTTCAGGGCTGTAGCAGCAAACTGAACCAAGGAATGAGACAATTCAAGAGGTGGGTGGACTCCAACTGCTTTGCATGACAGCTTGAATTGTCTAAAAATAAACACATGATAAATTGTCTCAGCATAAAATAGTGTCTTAATCAGCCCGGAAAATAGGGAGCTAATCCTGTAGTCCCTATTTAAGCAGAATTTCAAGCTTGCAATGGGAATTTTGCCTAAAGATGAACAATAATACTATCTATTTTTAATGCACAATTGGCCAGAGTCCCTGCTTGAATTCTTCCTCTGTGAACTTCTGGAAATACATCCAGTCAAATCAAAGTTTATGCCATCATTATTGCAGTAGCAATGGCTTAAAGCATAGAGCATTTTTACAAAAGAGAATTCCTTCAGTAATTGTGCTGAAAAAGCAGCAGAGCACTGCAGGCTGAGGGGCTGGAGCTTTGGTGTGGGACGAGGATAAACTCGAGGAGGGCTGGGAAAAGTCATCTCAGTGAAGACAGATGTGAAAAGCAAGGATGAAACCAACAGGCACTGAGCAACTCTTGCAACTGGAGAATTCCCACCTGCCTCAGGTGCTCATCCCAGCCCCCCCTCCCCAGGGCAGGCAGGGATTCAGTCTCTGAGCTGGGTTAGCAGTGGGAGCCCAGTGACATTCAGATTTTAGCTTCCCTGCTGTCCATCCATTAACACACCTGTTGATCAATGTCCTGCAGGTGAGCTCAAAGCTGTACTCTTTTGCCTTGGTGGCTTTAAAGATTATGTCCAGTGTCAGACTTTCCAGGGGGAGAATAATTCCAAATCCATCGTTGGGTTGAACTTCAACAAACTTCAAAATGGCAGGATAAGAAATTATTAGTTAAATTATCAGTTTACGGATAAATTAAAATAAGACAATACTGGCAAGATTTAAAAAAAATTAATTATTAAATATGGAACTGCCAAGAAAAGAGAAACCTTCCAGGGAGAAGTTTTTGTCTGAGTCAGTGCCCAGAGTCTAAGGGGCAGATTTCTCATCTCAAAGTAACTCAAAAGGCATTAAATCCATTAACTCAGATTTCAGGAGAATCCCTTCCCCAGCTTCTTCCCATCTGTGGAAATCACCGGGCTCTAATGTTTATTTACTCTTCATAGAAATCTGATGAAATATGGTAAAAATCTCAGCAGTTGGCCCATGCCTTTGAGAGCTGATTCCTGTCTGAGGCAGGGACAGGAGCAGTTCCACACCCACAGCTGAGCAGTGGTTTGTGCTTGAGCTGAAGACAATTCTAGAAAGTCTTCCCAGCACACTTCAAGCTCCTCAGGAAATAATCCTGGGTAGTAAAGCTTTCCTGAAGCCGAAGTTAACAATTTCTTTCAGCTACTCCTTGATTTTAATCCCTAAGCCAGCTGAGAACAGGACAATGCCCAATTAACTGCCAGGTTCCTCCAGCCCTGATGCCAGCGTGCCCAACCCTTTCACACTGTGATCACCCTGCTACCATGGAGCTGGAAGAACAAACTTTCTCCAAAAAATTATTCAGGAGACTCAGCCTGTGTGAAGCCAGCAGCTCCTGTGATTAAATTTGTGCTTCCACATCAACTTCCCATCACTCAGAAAGTGCCCAGGCATGGCTTGGGATGGTTCCCAAGGAGCCTTTTAAAGGGCAGCCTTTGGGCATTTGGTGCAAAGTGAGCACATTCCTCAGCCTGAGGCCACAGCCACAGCCCCAAGCCTCTTTTATTTAGGGGTAAAAGTGTCCCGGGTGTTCTCTTAGGAGATGTCTTGGTGTAAAAGCCCAGGAATTCTGATAGGAAAAGGGGAGGAGCAGGAAAATCTCCTCCCAGGGGATCTGCACTGCGTGGCAAATGCAGAGGGTGTCACCCAGGGAGATTCACACACTCCAGGACAGAGCTCCAGGAGCAGGATTCCCATGGGGCTGCAAGAAGCAGTCATGATTTATTTACACTCACACTGAACACGTTCCCATGACACTGAAATCTATTTTGACAGCAGAGGAGGTGTGTGTGGGATAAGTCCATACCTCTGGCAGTCCCACAAATCCAAACTCCTGTGGCAAGATGGATTTGTTTGTTAGGGTGACATTTGCCTGCACAGCTTCGTAGATCGTGCAGTACCCAAAGCTGATCTGTGCTGGGCTGATTTCCAAATCAGAAGTTGTAACAATGGCATGGACAGTAAAGGGAACTTTTTTAGCCTGAAACAAATGCAAGAGAACAGGATAAAAACTCCATCTGTGGGTTGTAAGGACAGGATTTAAATGAAATGTCATCCAAAAGGAAAAGTGCAAGAAAAAGTTACTCTGTTCCTTGACAGTAACATGAGATCAGCACTGAGGAGAAAGGATTAAATTTCCTGTATTGCAAATATGAGACAAGAAAAAATGATCAAATCTATATCAGCACTTTAAGCATCTTGAACTATTATCACAGAGCTTCAATTAGTGAAGAACTGATCTAAAATTAGGTATCATTAAGTGAAAATTCACTAAAATAATTTACATAAATTGTCAGTCTGATAATCAACATCACAAAAATCCCTGACCTTGTCCACGATCAGGATTGTCACTGGCACCTCCAGGACTCCTGTCTCTGCATTGAAATAGCTCCCTGCATCTTCAGGAAGGGACTGCCTGAAAACCCAAAACCACAAATCCAGTCAGTGCCATCCAAACATTCTGACTATTTTCTCACTAAGGGGAATAAAGAACTTTTGATGGATTATTTTTGAACAGAAAGAAAAACAAACTGAATCCTGTTACTTAAGGTCTGAAAGTTTTATTATTCACAGCTTTTAGTCTTCATTTAATTGTCCTCTATTTGGAGGATTCACCTGGTTAAGTATCAACTCCAGTTCTTCACTGAAGAGAATTCTTATTAAAATTCTGCTTGCAAGATAAATTCAAATATAAGAGAAAATGGAAAAAGAATGGTGGAAGAAAATGCCAATGAAAAATCAGTGACCTGTGAAGTCCCACCTCCTGACCAAGGGAAAGAAGATGCAGTCAGGTCAAGAATATTCTGGACTTGCCCCAGATTTCCTTCAGCCTGGCACCCCCAGCAATGCTCTGAGCAGGAGGGCATGGGCTGCAAGGCACTGATGTCAGAATCATTGCCTGTGTACAGTTATATTGGATATTTTTTTGTTTTTAAGGACAGGATTTTGGACACACACAGGATTTTAAGGGCGGTCACAGAGGTCAGCATCAATTTATCTTTTTTTTTTTAATGCCATCCAGTCACTTCAAATTCTGAAAAATTAAAAGCTTACTCTCTAATCAGAATATAAACCCTGAGCATCTTTGCTGCAGCCCCAGCACACCACCAACCCAGCCAAGGCAGTGGCTCCCTCTGGCCACTGAGGTTAATGATCAGCCTGGGGCAGAACTGCTTTGTATCCCAAAGCAGAGCTATAAAATGAACAAGCCTGGAGCCCAGCAGAGCCTGATCACCAGCCAGCCTTAGAATTCATGAGGAATATGCAGCTTTTCTGTAGGTGAAGCATCTTGCTGTCACGAGCTCCATTCCAGAGCTTCAAGCCAAGACAATACAAACCTGGAGCATTTTTAGCTCTGCTGCTCTATTTATATCTCACAGCACCAGAGTGAGTTGCTTCCTCTTCTTGGGTCTGCACAGTGCTCATGTTCTACTACTACTCATGGAATTGCCTGCAACTCTTTAAAGTATTGTTAAAGAATAAAAATAACACCCACTCAGTCACCATGGTGATCCAAAATCTTGCTGTTATTTTGCAATAAGGGTGATGTTCAAAGATGTTGGGAAGTTCTTTACACATTGAACTGAGGTTAAGTGCAAGGGAGGAGTAGAGCATCAGCTTTCACTTTGTCACAGGACATCTGAATAGCAGAAGAAATTAACCTAGTACATAATAATCCAGATGGGCAAGAAAACACTTGTAACTGTATGGACACAGGGATGGGCTCTAAATTAGTTGCTGTATCTTGGGGGAAAGGTCCTGGAATCCTTCAGACAGTTGTATGAAAATGGCACAATTAAAGAGAAGCACAAAAAACAACTCAAATTTAGACTTCCAGGACTAGTTCCAAATGCAGGGAACTACAGGACATGGTGTTTGGGAATTCTGAAAGGCAGCAGAGTAGAGAACCTGCCTTCAACTAAACAGGAGATGCTGCTTCAAGCTCCCAGGAGCTGGGTTTGGGAACACCTGCCCAAGGATGTCTGTGTGCACAGAACACTCAGGAGAACCTCCCAAGCCTTCAGGCAGCTCTCTGCTCCCCCAGCACTGCTGAGTGGGGGGTTCTTTTCCCTCTGGTGCCACTTGTAACACAGCTGCTCTATTAATAGAGCTCCCAATGCCAGCTCACAGCGAGCCCTCACGGAAATGTGTCAGTGGCTCAGTGCTTCCCTCAGCTCCAGCACTCCCCCTGCACCAGGCCTTTAACGTGATCTGTGCCCTCAAACAGCCAGATACTTATTCTGTGTGTCAGAAATGCCTTCATCTCATCAAATCTCCTTTCTGAAGCTTCCCCATTTTTAAAGGAAGATGAAGGTTCTAAATCCAAGCTCTGCCTCCATCCCCTCAGAGAGGGAACGGCGTCTCACAGCAGCTCAAGTTCAGGAACTGGAATATGTCACCATGCTCCTGTTGTTGTAATCTGATGAGATTTGAGATGCTGCAAGAACTGTAAATACTTCCAGTTCTTTGAATCCAAACTGGTGAAAATGTTGCAGTCAGGATAGAACCCAGAGGTGCTGAGCACATCTCTGAGAATCCAAACACATCCATGGGACTAAGAACCCACATCAAAGAAGCAGCAGCTTGGCAGCAGCAGTCAAAGCCAAAGACACTGAATTCCATATGTCATTAATTATTGTTTGAAAAGAAATGTCCTGCTAAATTCTTTAGGATGGCAATGATGAGGTAAATAAAATGAGCAGTGGCTGATGGGAGCTCTGGTATTTAAATTTTACAAACTGGAATTGTTTCATATCACTGAGCTTTGTTTGTATTTGTAGAAGTTTGTAAATGGAGAAGCAAAACTTGCTGGGATAAAGCTTTTAGCATCAGATGTTACATAAAACACCACGTGAAATTCATTCAAGACTTTCATGATTTGGAGAAAAATGTACCTGGGGAGGAGAGATATGGACAGGAAGCCCAACCACTCTCACCTTAATTAGCAAGCACAGGAGTTCTTGTCCAGAAATTATTCAGTCAGTGATCCATGAAGCAGCCACCTGCCTCAATAACCTCCCTCCTGGACAGGAATAGCTTCCCACAGAACGGGAGCAGCCTAGCAGGAAGGGAGGGCTCGGAGTGTCACAGTGCTGCTGTCCCCACAGGGGGGACATTGCCTCACAGCCCTGGCAGCCAAGCTCATTTCCTCCTGGAGCATCTGGCAGCTTCCAGGGGGACAGGGGGGAGAGCAGACCTGCACTGCAGCAGCACTGTGAGGTCCAGCCTGGACAGCAGGAGGGAACAACAACCCTGCTCAGCCTTTCCACTGACTCTGGCTGAAATCCTGAAAGATTAGAGTTGGATTAATGTTGGTTACCTGGGCAGGAACTTGAGCTGTGCACTGAAGGATGACTGAGCCTGGATGTATCCTGTTTTTGGAAGCAGCTCCATGTGCTTGCTCAATTCTCTGCACACCTCAAACTTCAAACGCAGCGTGGTTGTTGCTCTGCAAACACATCAGACGTGCTCAGGTGGCTTTGAGGCCACTTCAGTGACTCTGGAGTCTGAGCCCTCCTGCCCCCACCCCTGCATTGTCATCAGAACAATCCCAAGCTTCCTTTGAAAATGATGGGCATGGAAAACTCCCACAGCAAGCTCACACAGTTGTGTTCTCTTTGAAGTACAGAAAACAAGACTGGGAAGTTCTGTAACAAACCCAGCTGTAGCAAACAGTGCTCACACTGGTGCAGAGAGAGCTGTCAGAGCTCAGCACAGCTCAGTCAGGTCAGGGGCAGCCAAAGCCAAGCTATGGTGAAATAGCAGCTGATTATTTGCTGCTAACACACACTGGCTCTGTCTGGATCAATAGGATGACTGAACCCTGGTGATTTCTCTAAACAGATGTAACCTGTCCTCCACCAGCAGAGATTCTGCAGGGCTGGAAGTCACATCATGGCTGAGCTGGTCCTGCCAGCTCCCCTGCTAAACCTTGGGATCAATTTGCCCTGGGAATGGCACACTGGAAGCCAGGAATCCTCTGCCTGTCTGCTGAATTCTGGCCCTATCATAGCACAGCAACAGCCATGGACCATCCCCTGCTTTGGAATTTTATGCCTAAGTGCAAAATTGCAGAGCAATTTACAAATATTTCAGCTTGTCATTCTCCTTCCCCTGGACTGGTTTCCAAGCTGTCAGGCCAGATGGTCTCCTCTAAATCAACAGCTACAGCAAGTGGGGCTGGGAGCCTGCAATGATTTCTGACTGTTGACAATCTAAGAGAATTATATACCACTTCATTAAATCAGTGCAGATTATAACCTGCTGAAGAAATTACTTTTAAAAATTATTTATATTGAACACAATTCTGATAAGACACTTTGACCCTTTATGCTGCTTATTTTTGCTGCCTGATTACCACAGTCTTCTTGACCAGAAAAAAACCCAAACAACTAAAACCCAGAACAAAACCAATATTAGCAATATTTTACAATTCACCAGAGCTTGCTGGGACATTCCAGTTCCAGAGGTATCTGACTCTCTTGGAAACTTTATCTTCCCCTTGCTACAGCCTGCAAGTCACAGTCAATGGATACAGGCAGGGTTCAGGAGGAATCCTCCTCCTGACACACCAAGGGAAGTGTCAGGAGCTCCTGGAGGGAGAAACTGCTCAGGCCACAACAGAAGGATGGAATCAATCCACTTTTGCAGGATAAAAAGTTGACACACGGTATTCCTGCACCTGAAATACACTGAATTTCAGCCCACCTGACTGTATAACAGGCAATTTTTCCTAATTATGGAAATTGGGTGATAAATCAAAGCCTTGACTTGCCAAGGTGCTAAGGACAGGCTACTACATATTAAGTGTTCTTAATTTAGTGAAACTTGGCAAAGGATCAGCAGGATTTTCCCCTCAGTTAAGAAGTTTTGCCCTAAGCAATTTGACAGCTTCTATCTTTGAGATCCCCTTGAACTCTTAAGTTTCATTAGGAGAGTTATTCTGCTTCTACACTTATAAGTTTTATCCCTGGGTTATCTAGACCAAGTAAAATCACTTACATAACAACTTGTGCTTGTCATATCTGTAAGCTGAATTTCTGAGATAACAGCTTTACTCATTTCTTTCCAACTGTGAAGAATCTCTGCAGTCTGTAATTCTGGTAAGAGGTTTAGAATGGATGCCTTCCATAGAACCAATCTCTCCCCCACCCTCCCACAAACCCACCCCAATCCTATTGAAATAGACTCTAAGAAATGCAAATTGTTAAAATAAGAATTCCATAGTGACTGCATGAGGTGGAGGGAAGACACCCAGCACCTGAAGACAATTAAATGTTCCCATAACTACTTTTAATAGCAGGAAATCTCCAGAAGCCAAGGAGCTGGAATATTCCCTTTAGATCACAGTGCAAACAGAACCAGTACTCAGATGTGACTGATTTGGACTCTGAAACACCCAGATATCTTCCCCTGTCAGTCAGTGTCTGCTCACTCTGTGTAGTCAGAGGGCTCTGTCCTTCCACTGGAGACCTTAATGCCTCCATGGATCAGGAAAAGCTGCACCTTCCCCATTTTAGAGTGAATGCAAAAGGATTGACATGATTTATCCAGCACCTAATCCCAGGTCTGGAAAGACTCTCATGAAACTGGCTTCCAGATCCTAAGTCCCCCCAGGACTTTAACTGAATGCAAAATAGCTGCGAAACAACAAAATATTCCTACATAAAATTCCCTGGCTGAATCAACCCAATGTGCACTCAATTTTAGACAGGTTTATCTCTCTAAACATTTAGTGTGCAAATTCCATGTGAGGAAACTGTGGATTTGCTATTCCCTAGGGGCTTCACAGCTCTCCCCAGGAACAGGAACAACACTGGGAATCTGCCAGGGGTGGGGAGGTGTGTGGCTACCTCATAGCGAGGGCTGGTGTTGGGAGTCTGGCTTAGCAGGATGCCCAGATTTTCCAGAGCTCAGAGGCATTCCAGGATGTGCCCCTGCAGTGCCAGTGCCAGGGCAGCTCAGCTGCAGGGCCAGGGGCACCCAGGGCAGCTCAGCTGCAGTGCCAGTGCCAGGGGCACCCAGAGCAGCTCAGCTGCAGGGCCAGGGGCACCCAGGGCAGCTCAGCTGCAGGGCCAGGGGCACCCAGGGCAGCTCAGCTGCAGTGCCAGTGCCAGGGGCACCCAGGGCTGCTCAGCTGCAGGGCCAGGGGCACCCAGGGCAGCTCAGCTGCAGGGCCAGGGGCACCCAGGGCAGCTCAGCTGCAGGGCCAGGGGCACCCAGAGCAGCTCATCTGCAGGGCCAGGGGCACCCAGGGCAGCTCAGCTGCAGGGCCAGGGGCACCCAGGGCAGCTCACCTGCACAGCCAGGGGCACCCAGGGCAGCTCAGCTGCACAGCCAGGGGCACCCAGGGCAGCTCACCTGCAGGGCCAGGGGCACCCAGGGCAGCTCACCTGCAGGGCCAGGGGCACCCAGGGCAGCTCAGCTGCAGGGCCAGGGGCACCCAGGGCAGCTCACCTGCAGGGCCAGGGGCACCCAGGGCAGCTCACCTGCACTGCCAGTGCCAGGGGCAACCAGGGCAGCTCAGCAGCAGGGCCAGGGGCACCCAGAGCAGCTCACCTGCTGCACACCTCCACGCTGTCCTGGTACAGCTGCCCATACAGGCAGATCCTGAGGTCCACGCTGGGCCGGGGCACCCAGATGGGCACATCCACAGAAACTCCAATGGCACTGAAGCTCAGCTGGCAGGGCAGCAGTGACAGGGGATTAGTTCTGTCAGTCTCGGATTCTTACTGGTTTACAGCAAGGATTGCTGCTATAAATTCAGCTGAGTAAAATATTTTATTATTTGTAGTGCAACAGGTTCTTTAATGAGGCAGACCTAGGAAAATCATTTGCAAAGTAAACCCAAGATGTTACAGTGCCCCAGCAGAAAAACACAATTATACTTTGGGTTGGATTCCTTGACAGGGAACATGAAAGAAGAGCATCTGCCCACGAGATTGAAAAGAAGCATTTAAAGTGCCTTTAGCTGAAGTGGATGGGCCCCAGTCCAGGCTCTCCTGGGGCTGCAGCTCCTCCAGGCAGCACAGAAATGCAGGGAAGGCAGCACAGAAATGCAGGGAAGGCAGCACAGAAATGCAGGGAAGGCAGCACAGGACTGTGCTCCCTGCAGTGCCCGGGCCTGGCACCAGGGCCCACAGAGCTCAGCCCTGCAAAGCTGAGCCTGGAGGAGAAGGTGCCCATGGGAGCCTCAGCAGGATCTGCAGCTCCTTCTGCAGCCCGAGGGACAGCCAAGACTGGCTGCTGAGCTGCTGGGAAGTTTGTCTTTATTTTTTGGCAAGATTCCGTGAACTGTTCCAAGCAGAATTTGGCTTCCAATAAAATTTAGAATCACAATATGCTGAAGTGGTAACTAAAGTTGTCACCTCTTCCAGCTTTCACACATCAGCTTCACTACTGCCTGCTAAATAATTCCAATTCTGATAGATCAGAAAGAAAATAAACTAGGTGGGTTGGGAATAAGGGAGAATATTTCCCCATTTATTTCCAGGACATGAGATGTTTTCCAACACAATGTCTGATAAAATGGGAATATCAGGATTATTTGCATAGAAATTAAGAGAATTAGCAGGTTTAATAAACATTCTGCATCAGAAATAAGAGCTATGACTTACAAAGCTACCTCCCATAAAACCACCTAATACATAATTTTTGAGAAGAGCACAAATGAGAAGATTTTAAACGATTTCACACGTTTTGAAGCAGGTCACTCACTGGTTTGCAGTCTGGGTTGTCAAACATGATCACAAACTCTGCCCTCACATCCCCAGGGACAGCTGGGACAAACAGGACTGGGATTTTCACTGAGCTGAAGGGTCCAATCTCACCCTCAGTCACCTGAGCAACAACAGTGAAACTTTAGAAATTGCATTGAAATAAGGAGGCTGTACATACTCACTGTACACACACTCTACTACACCTGGTTTGTAACTAAACTGAACTCACTGTGCACAGGAAAAATCAGAATCAGAACACTTTGGCTCAAATCTGACATTTGCCAGACATTCTTCTGGCCCCTTCTTGTGTGTTGTCACCAGACTTTGTTTACAACAGAATCACATGGCAAAAAAAAAAAAATAAAATAATTGTGGCAAATGTGAATTGTCACAAAAAGTTCCATGTTAAAAGGTTTTAACCTTTTTTAGAACAACCTTTTGTCTCTATAGATCAAAAGAAAGGGGAAAAGTGTGCTGTGACTTCATTTTAAGAATTAACTGTGATACAGTGATCTCCAGTGGGCTTGGAATGACCATGTACTTGAGCATTTCCCACCAGAGCAATTTATTTGATGGAGGCTCAGCCCAGTGAGATCTTGTCTGATCTCAGGACATTCATTACCTTCCCAAGCATAATTTCAATTGGTATTTCTTCAGGAGAAAGTTCCACTAAATTATCTGCACTGTCTGTGTCCAGATCTGATCTGGTATTTAATTCTCCTTGACCAAGATGTTCTGAGGAAAGAAACAAACACAAAACAAAATAAAATGTTGGATGTGTCCATCAAAAACAATATCCAACAAAGCACAAGTAGATGAATTTGAGTCAATATTGCAAATCCAGGCATGTATAGCCATGATGGGAAAATTGGAATGCCTGGAAGGAAATATTTGTTTGGCCATCCAGCTTTAGTCTAGTTTGGAATTCTACCTGAGCCTCCCACTGAGCAACAACATGAATGGTTCAAAAATAGAGACTCAGCTGGAAGTGGGGATGGCCTTCAGGAGCAATTTCAGTGGGATAAAGGAATGCAGCCAGAAGGACCTGCAACAACCACCCACAACCTTTCCATGGAACTTCCAGCTTCCTGAAATTGGAATGATCAGTATTGGGAAGAAATGTTAAAGAACATAGATAAAAAGCAAATTAAGAAAGTCTTTCTTCTACAAGACTGGATTTTATTAAGCACATAGTAAACATTAGGAATGAGATGGAAAATGTCTGAGGAGGTTCATCTTTCTGCTTCCTTGTTCCTAGAATTACAGACTATAAAAATAAACCTGTCATGTGGATTGCTATTCTGAGAAGTGGGGATTCAGTTGCTGAGACAAGGATGATGTTAACAATTTTGCAATTTCTGAAGCTGGTTGAGTTCTGTGTTCTGAGTCTGAATTGTTGATCACTAATGAGCAGTGAGGTTCTTTGCTGCTTTTGATATAATGGTGTCAAGACATTATTTTTAGTCACTTTCCATGAGGCAGCATACAAAGAAATATGACATTACTCTTGGAATGAAGAGCTACTTCATTTACTGGGTAACTTTCCAAACTGAACTGCTCAGTTCTTTCCAGGAGATTACAGCTGGATAAAGCTTGGCCTGGGGAAGTGCAGGGCTGTGTTCCAAAGCACCACCTCACCTGTGGCACTGCTTCTCTTGGGCTCCTGGGCTGCACAGGGGGTCATCCCCTCCCTGGGCTCGGCACAGCTCTTGTTTGGATCCCCAGCTGCCACAGGGCCTGTGCTGCCTTCCTCTTCAGGGTCACAGGCACTGGGATGTTCAGTGACCTATTAGGAAACACAGAGAGGGATTTTCTCCCATGGCTGCTCCTCTGCCTTGCACCAGCTCCAGTTCTACCCAGCAAGTTTTATGCAAATCAGACTTGTATTTTCTTGCAACAGTTCCACGTTATAAATGGAGAAATGTGTTGCACTTTCCAAGGACTGCACATTCTACAAGACCTTTATCAATGAGAAGATTGAATTTTTTGCTGGCTGCCCCAAACAGGTAAATAATGCAACAGGAGCAGTGCAGTGTACTGCCAGTTACTTTACAATTAACAAAACCAACATTTTTCTAGTGGAAACCCAGGCAGTTTTATGTCAAAACTAAGTCTGGTGAAACCAGCCCTCTCTTTATCACACCCCTCACTTGATTGCCAGTTTTGCAGCAGTTCACATGTTTCTGCCTTCCACGAGTTGAGATTTTTAATGACTCTGTCAGAATCTCCTCTTTTAACTGAAGTATTTTCTCCTAATTGTCATGAAGGTGGAGAAAATAAGAATGGTGACATAAATTACTAAAATACTTCAAAAAATCAGCATTGCTGGTTTCCCCAAGCCTCACAAGATAATTACTTTTACCTTCCAATATTTGGGTCTAACAGATTATATTTATACCAACCCAAATGTTCCAAAGGTCGGACCAGATGATCTTCCCAAGTCCTTTCTGACCTGAGCTGCTTTGTGACTCTGCCCAACTCCACCACATTTCCCAAAGCAGAACATTTCTATTCCTTTAGGGAAGTGCTTTTGAACCCACCACGATTGCAGGAGCAGATTTTACTGCTGCTCTGAGGGTACTTGTGGCACCTGCTGACGTCTGAACTTTGAATCTGACTCCCAAAGCCCCGCTGTTTGTCAGGCTGATGGGCCGTGAAATTGCCTCTCCCACCACAAGGCTGCCGAAGTCAATGAGCTCCTTATCCAGAGCCAGCTGTGAGAAGATAAACCATTAATTACCACTGGCCTACATAGCACTAATGTCAATGGAGTGAGCATCAGCCTTTTATAATAACAATTAGATTATCCACATGCTTAAAGAAGTCCCTTACCATGCAGGTTTTGACTGTGCATTTCAGTGGAACAGAAAAAGAACCTGTCTGGGCCATAAACATGACTGCTCCTTCCAGCCCTTTATTTATCTAGAAAACAAAACAGAAAAAAACCCTAAGTCATTTCAGAAGATTTAGCCTGATGAAAAAATATTTTCACTCATTCTTTGAGTACTATATTAAAATGTATCTTTACTGATTCTGTGTTTCCACTTTCAGACAGTCTTTGTGACAGCTTGGTTAACTTTAGCTGGGCAAGATTATAAATATTTGGAAATTTGCTCTCATTTGGAGGCATTTTTCCAAACATGCCCTCAGAATTTGCCTTATGACAATTTATCAGAGCTTGAACATGCACACAGCTGTCCATGTGCAACAGTAGCTCTTCTAAAAATGTAGGGTTTTTTCTTGTTAACAGTTAAGAAATTCAATTAATGATGGTTTTAATCAGACTAGTGGCCTATACTAGGATTCTCCTCACTGTGCACTTACCATTGGCTTAAATGTTACCAGGAATTCACAGGACATCCCAGAAGACATTTTGCCAGGTGGGTCAAAACTATGGAGATAATTAACATAAAACTCCAAATTAAAGCTGTGGATGGAACACCCAGCTCCTGCTCTGGTAACAATGGCAGATTGCTTTTTTTTTCCCCCCTCACTTGGACTAATTATTAGAAAAGTCAGAATGAGTGACAGATTAATGAGAGGCTCCAGAACCCTGCTGCAACTGGGAAACAACAAAGGCTGATTCTTTATTAAGGATTTATTCAGAAAGACTCAAAGTGCTTTTAAAAGGCAAGACAGGGACTGCAGCCAAGGAGGTGAAGCTGAGGCTCAAAATCAGCAAGAAGAGGTGGAACTGCCCAGTCAGACAATTAGGAAGCAACTTCTCCCATTTTCCATTTTAATGTTGCTCTGTAACATCTCCCCTGTCCAAAAACAAAATGAAGAGGAAAAAGCCAAGGAGGGAGCTGCAGATGATTAGAGAATGTGCTGCTTGTTGCCAGCTGTATCAAAATTATCTTGAATAGAATCTGCCACTCATTTCATGGTCTGTGTGAGGCAGGGAAAATGCCCAACAGAGACAAGACATTTCACAGCTGCACTGTAAATGAAATGATTGAGGCACTCCTGGAGCCCTGCTCTGCCTGGCAGAGGAGCCAGAGGAGATAAGGAAGTGTTGTCAGCCATGGGAGCCCCTAAGCCAAGTGAGACATGGAACACACTCGCCCTTCACAGCTTTATCAAAACAAAATTAAACTCAAACCAAAGCAAAATGAAACTTTTTCAGAATTCAGGAGCTTAAAATGTGGACAGGGAATAAGCACCTGCATGCTGACCTTCTGAACAGACCCCTGGCAGTTTCTCCTGAGGAGGACTCTAGGGAATGGTTCTTTATTTCAAATGTTACCTGGATAAAATAGTTCTGATTTAGAGCACAAACTGCCAGAAACACAAACCCACACAGAGCCACTCTTCTAAGGAGAGGCTCCATGGGGTGTAATTCTGCTCATTTTAACCACTGGAATAAAGCTTTTTATCAGCAAATCCAGTGCCTGTCACTGATAGCAGCTCTCAAGTGTTATGTCTGTAAATACCTGTGCACTGATTTCGAGGACAGTGACACCATGGCAGTGTAGATGTGCTTGACAAAACTATTTTGTAACAAACAATTTATGTCTGGTTCTACCTGAGATGAGCTTTATAGAGTGTAGGATCAGTGTCCACAGGTCTGTGCTCTGCTGATCAAATTATTAATAACATGAAAATGGAGAATAAAATCTTAGATTATTTTTGCTAGCTATCTAGCTGGCAAATGTATGGGTAACCAATTGAATTTTAAAAAGTTAATTAATTTATCAGACACTGAAAAATATTCACAACTCCTGATATTTGGAGAGTACTTTGAAAGGCAATTACAGCAAGGAAAGACTTAGGCCTTTCAAAAAGTATTGCTTAATTTTTGGTGAAAACCAGAGGTGCTGATTTACCATATGCAGTTGTCCAACATACTAAATGAGAGAAAAAAAATCAATCTTTGAGAACAGGAAACCCTCATTTTGTCGGATTAGTAGCTTCAGGCTTTGTCACAGAAATTAGACACGTGTAAATGGGTCAAAATTAAATCCACACACGTGATTTTGAACCAACCATGAGCTATCCATGGAGCCAGGCAGCAGAGCAGGTTTAGGAGCTGAAGGGCTCTGCTGTGTCCTGCTCAGTTATCCACCCCCACCAGGCTGGGAATGAAGTGCTCCACAGCTCTCCCAATCCACCACAGCAGCTGGATCCAGACTTTACAGCTCTCCAGAGATGTTGTTCACTCAAGAACTCTCTGTTCACATTCCCAGGGACTCTTGTGGGGACAAAGTGGGCAAGGAATGGCTTCACCTTGGAGCATCCTGTCCTCATCAGACAATCCAGAAATTCCAGGTGTGGTTTATCCCCACAAGGACAGTGGGCAGTGAGCTGGGAAAGGAGCTCTGGAGTATGAAATCACTTGCAGTGGTGAAACAACTTTTTATTCACTGGGGTGTCATTAAACAGTCCCACAGGTGGCTTCTCCAGGCCAGCAGAAGGGTTGAAACCTGAACTCCTCAAGCCAAAGGAATTCACCCCCATGTCTCCTATTTGTCCATAAGTTTCATTTACACACATCTTCAGCATTTTTACTTTTAGGCTAGACTGCAATAATTTTTTCTTTGTTTGTTTCACAGAATTACAGTCAAATACATTCTTTTCATGACTTCATTTTTTAGAGAAATACTACTTTTCACAACTTGCCTTTCATATATTTAAAGGCTCAGTCCAGCTCCAGAGAGAGCTGGTGTCTGAATTCTTAAAAAGAAACATTTGTGGATACCTCCTTTTGTTTATTTATAAACAGTGAGATAAAATCATCAATATAGTTAAACTGAGATTAATTTGCAATCTCCCAAATAGACACAGTGCTTATTACATAACCTGGCAGCAGGATTACAGGAGTAGATTGATGGGAAAGACCACAGGATTGCAATTTAAGTGTTCTTTGCTCTGAGATTGATTTCCTTTATTTCATCAGCTTTTTCCCCCTTCCTTTTATGTTGAATTAAACTGTGTTTATCTCAAGCCACAAGTTTGACTTTTTCCCCCCCATCCCACTGAGGAGGGAGTGAGGAGCTGCTCTGTGGAGTTTCTCTGCCTGCAGGGTTAACCCACGACAAGCAGAAATTTCAGTTGCTGCAGAACTGGGTTCCAGCTCTCGTGCTACAAAGGTAAAGCAAGTCTGAAGTGAATTTACTTACTGAACACTGATGAAGTCCTTGAGACACTCACTGATTCCCACCAGCCTGCAGTAATTAACACTGTAGGATGCATTTGTCAAAACTATCTTCTTTTTGTAGATTTGGCCAACATCGAAATCCTTGGAATGCCAAACATACCAGGTGAGTGTCAGAGACATGATGTCATGTTCATGGTCTGAGTCATTAACAGTTTTGTTAACTAAGTGAAATTTCCCTGCATGGGAGTCACCACTTCTTTAAGGACATTATTTTACAATGATAATGTGTTTACAAACAATATACAAGTACCAGTCATGCTGCCCTTCAAAAAACACACAACACAATCCAACAGGAGCTTTGAACATCAGCTCACCTTTCTGACAGTATTTAAACTCCCCTAAGAAAAGGAAGTATTTTACAGTTTAGATAGGAAAAATAAGTAATTTATTTAATCTATCACTAACAAAAAGATTGTTAGAGGAAAAAGGCAAGAGCTGTTTCAAATTTCACTACAGACCCATTAAAGGCTGCAATGGATTTTTGATCAAGACATTGGGATCTGCCTCCAGCAGGTACCTCCCTACAATTCCATGCAGAATGGCCACTGACCTTGAAATGAATGCAGCTGGGTTTGCTGTGGAAAGCACAGCCCTTCTGTTCCTGAGCAGGCACCGTTTGCTTGTGAAGAATTCCAGTTTGGAGTTTCTCTGTTTTTTTCTCAGCCATTTGTTTCCTTATTGCCCTGATAGCCAACTGTGCTGGATCTTCTGCTTTGGGCACCTAAAAAGGAACAGGCAGAAAAGCCACCAGATCTGTGACCACAGAATCTTCAGCTCCAGTAGAAAAATCTGCAAAAGGGATCTTCCAGCACCTGGCCAGCCTTTGGCTCTCTCCAGTCAAACTCAGCATCTCAACCCCAACATGAAGAATTTAATGGATTCTCAGCTGTCTGTTCTGCAGTTTATAATCACCCAACACTACAAAATCATGGTATTCATGGCAGAATTAGCTTTTCTGCACTTTAAGGGTTTTTTTTTCTTCTCAACTTATTAAACATTGAGAAAAACATCAGTTGACTTCACTGGAATGTTTCAGTCATGGTCCAGTGCTTCTCCATGCAAGTCTAGAAATATGTACTGACATGATTTCTTTTTGATGGATTCTGAAGTTTTTATAAATTCAAAGAAGTAAACATAATGTGATTTATGTCTTCACAGATTTCTGAACTAAACCTAAAGCACTGTTTTCTCTTTGAGAGAACAAACTCCTCCAGAACAGTGTCAAACAGCAATGACTGATGATATTCTCACATCTGAATTTCTGCATCTATGTAACAACATAATGTCTGCATTTTAACTGCAAAATACACAATTATTGGTTTCAAGCAAGGTTCTTTTCTGTTTCTAACAGGAGATATCACAACATTTACCTTGTGCAAGTCATATTCTCGACTCCAAAGTCCTGGGAACTCTGGGACCAGGAGGGTCTTGTCCCTCTCTGTGTCCTCATCACCACTTTCCCAGAGCACATCCTGGGGTCTCTTCTCAGAACTCTCTCCTTTGGGAGCAGTTCCCTCCCCAGCCAAGGAACAAACTGATGGAGGGCACCACGACTTTGATGAAAGAACACAAGTTTTGAAGATACAGTTAAAAATTACAGTTACTTCGACAGTTATCAATTTCTGAGGGGATCTTTTAACACAAAAATTACAGGTCTTTGGCTTTTTGGCCTCTTGGCCTTTGGCTCAGGGGCCAAAGATGCCAACTTAGGCCAATCCCCTCTTAAAACACTGAATACAGACAAAATTTTATGTTAAAAGTCACTATATTTCCTTCAAGAAAAAGGAAACAAACAGATATTAAGAGATCTGATGGGGGAATTACTCTCCATTTGTTCTCTACTGTCTGATGTTTTGTTGTAGTCTGTTCTATTTTTAAACAGATCTCAGTGACCTGCATGTTTAACAAAACAAAACGAGACAATCTAAAGAGAGTTGGCTCCTGTGCCTTTGATTACCTGTGATATTTCACCATCTGCACGTTTGCAGGTGTCCTCACTTCGCCAGGCTCTCCCACTCTGCAGTGAAGGGCTCTCAAGTTTACCACGAGCCTTTATTGCCTTAGTAGGGGACTGACTTTTTCTCTGCTTGTGAGTAGCAGCTCTTTCTTGCAAAATTCGAGACACAATCTCCATCTTTCTTGACTTCTGCAGTTCTCTAAAAGCTCTGTAATCCAAAGTTGTAAGAAATATTAACCCAACCATGGTTGTTTAACAATAATATCAACTACAACCCAGTTCCCTTGGAGCCTTTTAGCTAAATAGCAAGTCTTTAAGTTGGGTTCAGTGGTAATTTGTGCCAAGACACCAAGTGATTCAGAGGCTGTTTATACATTTTTACAGACTAAATATACTCAGTTACAGTGTTTTAGAAGGCTGATACAGACTTTCACAGTGTTCAGGGGAGGAAGAAGAACAGTTAGTTCAGGTTTCCAGTCTGGGGTCACTGAACTCCCCTCCTGGAGTAGTCGATCACGGAACACCCACGGAGCTCTGGAGCTCTGAGCACCCCTAAGGCAGAGTTCAGGGCACCAAGAACAGACTGTGCAAGTGTCACACACAGAGTGGGAGAGGGAGTTCACTCCCTCCAGGCTCCATCAGAGATGTTCTGCCTTCAGGACCTGAGTGAGCTCCAGGGAGCAGGCAGAGTTTGATGTGGATATCATACTCACTCTTTCCTTTTCTCCTGTTCTTGCTGTCGTTTATGGAGAAAAATTTCCCTGACAACATTGCCTCCTTCTGCTAGGATGGCCTCCCTCATTTTCATCTCCTCTTTCTTTGCCTCCAAGGCCTTTGCTTTGTTCAAAATCTGGAGGGTTTGGAGCCTTTCCTATGAAAGACACACAAACCAGTTACATATTTGAGTCACATATAAAGAATATAAAACAGAGGATCTAATGCTGGTCCCCTTATCCAAGTATCCATTTGTGGGGGATGTCTCTGAAGCAGAAGGCATTGTCTGTAATATTCTCTGTAGCCATGGGGTGCTGAGATGCAGAAAGCTCTGACTAGGTCCAGGCTACTTCTTTTCCCTTCCAGCCTGCCCCTGGAATGCTGCTCAGTGAAGGAATGTGAAAAGATAACAGTTCTAAACAAATCAGGTTTAAATTAAGATCATTCCCTCATATCCTACAGAACATAAATAGAAAAGCAAAGCAGCATAGCTCAGAAATTCCTAATTTATACTATTTAAATTCTCAAATAACTGTTTTTCTTCCATATGTTTTCTCCGTGTGGAATATTTCTGCATTGGTATCCAAATAACTGGAAATCCTTCTGGCTGAACTTCCAGAGAACTTTTTTTAGTATGCATTATTTCCCAGAGAGTTTCCCTCCCAGAACAACTAGACTGTTGACAGAATAAACTGCATCAGCAGAATGTCAAAACCTGCCCACACAGATCTCATGCCATCCCTGCAATGGTTAAATTCTCCCCACTTTCAAGAGTTTGGCCAGTGATGTGATCAAAAATCACCACACAGCTCTGCAAGGAAAACTGAGCATTAGAAGCCAGCAGTCCCCCGAGTCAGTGACTTCAGTGCCACCCCAGCCCAGCAGCAGTACCCTGTTGGAAGTGATGCTGGTTTTCAGGGAAAGCACAGCTTGTATCCTTCTCTCCATATGCTCCTGAGCTTTCGCTTCTTCCTTTGCATTTTTTTCACGAATTCTGTAAGCAAAGTAAAATCTTTCAGGCTCTCATCCTGGAAAGCTCTTGGTAATAGAGTGTCTGAGCTGACAAGGAGTAATTGCCACCAGGCACTGCTGCTGTACAGCCCTGGTTGGTGGGCACTGGCTGTGGGCACAGGGGAACAGCTGCAGACTCCTCCAAACACGGCACTGCTCGAACTCCAAGTGCCAACAGGTTTTCAAATATTTTGCTCAACAACTTGAATTTTTTTAAATTTTGGATATGAAGAATGTGTTTCATGTTATGACATATGACTGGCTGCTAAAATAAAGAATTCAGGTGTTGCTCTTATAAGCAGTATCTAAACCTTATGTAGCAAACTTTTACAAGCCAAGCACATGTACCCATACTAAAAATAAACCCTGAAAACTCTACAAGTTGGAAATATGTGGGCAGGAATCAAACCTGGGAATATTCCAGCTAATATAATAGGAAAGCAGAAAACCAATTAAGATTGATGTGTTTGATATATTTGTCAAGGAAAAAAAAATCTATTTGATTTTGTTTTTTTAAATTATGATCAGTTTGTACACGCCATCAAATAAAAATAAACCAGCACAGAAACAATACAATTATTTCAATCATTTTACAATTAAGTCCTATTATTTCTATATTAGGATATATTTACATATATGTAAAAATAAGTAACAAATGTTCTGTTTCTTCAGCAGCAAAATAATTCAACACCAGAGTAATAACATAAACATCAGCCTATGAAAGAATCTGTAATTTAAAATCAACCAGAGCAGCAGCACAAGGAAATGGCCCACCAACCCACTGATGCTTTTTTACCACATTTCTGAGGGGACACAGAATGGCACAGGGCAGGTTTCAAACCTGGATTTTAGCTGTCCTACTCAGTTAATGACACACACACCCCAATATAAAATGCTTCAAATCATTATCAATGCCTCCAAGTGGCAGAGCCCTCATGACAAAGACTCCAGGAAATCTGGAGGCCATGCTAGGACACTGAGTGGATTTTCTTCTTCCCATGTCCTTTTTGCTCTGTAAGATCTCAATGCCTCACCACACTGTACCTGGCATGAGATTTCCAGGTGAAACAGAAGACACAACTTACAGAAAAATCATTATTTTTCGAAGACTGGAGGATAAAGTCTTGCCCAGCGGAGACTGCACAACAGGAAAGGAGTGAAGGCCCACCTTGCCATGCTTTGCCTCAGGAAGCAGACTGCTTTCTGATGGTTCCTTTTGGCATCCTCGAGGAGTTTTTTATTTCTTTCTTCACGTTCCCTCTGGCCTTTCTCCTCTCTTCTGCAAGACACAGACAAACCAACAGTTGCAGCAGGACTAAGGAAAATTTGATTCAGGGTGGGGTTGGGGAGTTTATTAATATGGCTGAAATGAGGACATTTGTCCACTCTCCACATCCCCCACATTACAGACAAAGTGATAAGCTTCACAAAAGCCACAGACTGACACACTTCTGCTCTGCTTTTGGAGAGCACTTTTGTGCTTTTTGGTGTCTGCTTCTGCTCCGAGAACTCTCAATGGACTTCACCATAAGCCCAGAAGGTCCTGGAGGCCGGCAGCACTGCAGGCACATGCAGTTAGTCTGACCCAATAAACTTCATTTCCTATGATAAACCCCCTGCATTTGTGGTTTTTTCATTTTCATTAAGTTTATTCCCATAGATCAGAAATCTTTACTTGCATAACTGCAAGGCCGTGGCCAATTCTTATTTTAATTCCATTTCCTCATCAAATATTCCTGAAGCACACCCTGCTAAGACACACAGAAGCACCAGTATCTGAACTAGCTAATCTCAGCACCTGCAGCACAGAACTGGCTGAAAATAAAACAAGAAAGGCAGCAGGCTCTGACTTTGAGGTTCTTACTTCTCTCGAGTCCGACGTGTTCCTTCTGCTTGCAGGGCTGTTATTTTTTCCTTCCAAATCCTCACTTCTCTCTCCTCCTGGTATTGCATCTGTAGCTCCTCCTCATCTTTTTGAAGTTGTTCACGGAGGATGTCGTATTTCTCCTGTTCAGTTTCTATCTGCCACAGCTCAACCCTTTTAAAAAAGTGTGAATTGTTTTCACTGGAATATTGATATTCTTTCACTTTAAGGTGATAAATTGAGTAGGGTAGGCTCTATGGGGGAAATAAAATGTAACCATGTTTTCTTTTATTATTTAAAAACATATTTTGAATCAAACCCTTTTACTGGTATTCCAGACTAAGGCTCATATCTAATAGCATCTTCCTTTCAAAGGCATCAAAAATATTGGTTAAAAAAAAGGTAAAAAAATAAACCTCAAGTTTTTGTTTCTCCCATTTACCTAGAAGAAAATATGAAAATCAAGAAAAATTATAAAAATAGCTCTTCCTTCAACAACAAATAACTTCAGGGACTGGCCACAGCTTTTATTCTTCTGTGTTTTGCTGAAGGAACCAGATATGATAGAGCTGAGTACATTAATCTGTTCTGTGGATTGCTAATCACACAATAAACAAGTCAAGCACTTTAAAGCTATTACACAACACTGCAGCAGAACACATTGTATCCTGCTTAACCACTTGGCTAATCACAGCTAGAAGCTCCTGCCTGTGTTCCTCCTCTGATGTACCTGTGGCACCAAAATATAAACACACTCACCTGTTGCCTCCTGCAAAAACAGTTTTACTCTGCTTGGTATAAAGAAGTAATTTATTATGTGTGAACAATCAATTACAAGCAGCAATATTAACTTGGCATAAAAATACACAGTACTGCTACAATGTCTCCATCATGCTCATTTTCTATCTTTTCCTTATGGTCTATAAAAGCACTAAGAGGTATAAATTACAAGTATTTATGCTCATGCACAGACAGATTTACTTTAGTCCATCTTATTTTACATTTCAAATGATACCTGTTTAGGTCACAATTTATGCACCTCTCATAATAAAATCAAAACTTTATTTACATGTGCAAAGCTAACTTGGGTTTTGAGCCACATCACCCAGCTTTGTAAAGGATGAACCATGCAGGCTAAAAGTTGCTCTAGATTGATGTAGTTCAGTATTTACAAGCAATTTCTCTACTGACTAAGTTTTGAATCCATCCAACAGCACTTGAAGAAGGTAATAAAGATTGATTCCCTTCACACTTTCTTCGTCCCCTCACTTACAAGTTTTGTTTTAGTGTCAGAGCAAGTGTCAGCTCCAGCTCCTTCTCTCTCTCCAGCTCGGTGCACAGTCGGCTGCTCACGGCCTGCAGGCGGGACACGGCTGCACTGGATGTGTCAGAGAGAGCCCATCAGGAAGAAATGTGAACAGAGCCCCCCTTGCAAGATCAGCAAGAAAGCAAGGATATAGCACAGCTCTAAGGCTCAGATTTATTAATCAGAATCCCAGCAATTTATGCAGCCTCTTGTTTAACCTTCTAAGTGTCCATTCTTGAGGAAGGAAGAGCTTTCTTTAAACTCTTACACACCAACTGAAAGGAACAGATGAGAATTTCAAAGCACTGACCAGTAGCTTAATGCAACTATTCACTTCTCCAACTGATAAAAATAGTATTATTCATGAAGATAAGCGTAGGTGAACCTAGAGAACCTAGACTGATTTTGCTTGTAAAATGGTACTACACTATTCCATACACTTAGCCTACAACTGCAGCATTCCCACACAGTTATTTTCCTTCTCTCCCCAGGAGAACTAGCAGACAGTGTGCTACAGGATCCACAGACAGTGGCCTGACTATACTCAACATAAACTCCCATCCTCTAAATGAAAATGGGATCTTCTACCTGCAGCTACTCCTCTAAATTCAACATTTCTCTATTGGCATTGGCAGTGCTAATGGCAGCCAGGATTTGCATTATTGCTAAAACACAAAGACGTTGAGCTTCATAAGCCAGAAATCTATCAAGCCTTCTCATTCCACTAGTCACTTGCTAAATGTAAGAGATTGGGAGAATTGCTATTTTTTCCATATCTAGACCTCTCCATGTGACCCATCATAAGGATAAACACTACACAGCTTTTCTGTCTTTGCTGGGATTTGTTACTGTCTCTGAAATCCCACTTGCACCACCTCAGGAGGCTCATTTGCATCAGCTCATCAGTTTTGTTTAAGCAGCTCTCCCATTCTGGCAGTTAACCTGCCTTCCTCTCTCTCATTCATTGCTGCTCTAACCTGGAGATTAACACAGGTTAGAAATGCAGCTGCGAAGTTTGTTCACAAGCCTCTGGCTCCTGGTACACAAGCCACCCACTGCTTTCTATTTAAACCCAATGTGAAGAGTACAGTAAATTGCCTCCCACTTGATAGCACAAGTGTTTCAGAGCAGCTCCTTTATGCAGAGCTACTCCTGAAAGGCATTCCCGCATTCCAGAGCAACACAAGAAAGGAATGGCACATGTATGTGTGCATTTATAAAAATACATACACACACATGCATAGAAATCCTGACTGAATAATCACCAAAAGCAAAGCCATGACCTCCAGGAGTGCCACAGCACCTTGATTCATCAGACTGAATAGAAGATTGACATAACTGACAGCAGTGGGCTAGGCTGATTTAGTACCTGTTGTTACATTTTAAAAGATATGCCTCTTTCCTACCCATTCCCAAGCTTCCACCTCTTCCTGCTCTTATCTCATTAATTACACACAGATGAACATAGTGGATGCCTGTAATCCTTGGTATCCAGAAATACTCTCTACCTACACATTGCCAGCCTCCTCCTCTCTCTCTATTTCCATGTCTACATGATCCAGCTGCTTTGCCAGCATCTTGCCCCGCAGCCGACAGGCACTCAGCGTGTCACTGCAAGAAACAAACACATCATTTATGTTTTGTAGGTTCTTTTCTCTTCCCAGTGAAACTCTTCTTTTTGGGGGCAAGATTCACAGCCAGGATTCCTGTCAGATCCATACTTCTATAAACTCTAGTATTTATGATGGATACAGTATCTAAGTATCAGATGGGGATTTGTGCTGGTGGATTATGGTTGCTTAAACACCAACCTGGTTTTTTGGACCCTCAGTTCCTTTTCCCTGACCATGTCATCGAGCAATTGGAGGCTTCTCTGTGAGGTTGAGATGTGAATTCTGTCTGCAGATTTCAGAGGCTGAATGTTACCAATGTTGCCCAAAGAGTGTTCTGAGCTTTGCCTTTGACTTGGAACACACAACCAAAAAAGAAACAATGTGAAACTGTAGTTATGTGAAGTTTGTCTGACATCCTTACAAATCAGATCATTATAAATGAGCAAGAACATGAACACAAACAGCACAGGAAGTTTGCATGCATGGACTTAAACCAGGATTTTCAGTATTGGATATCTAATGCTGAACATTTATACCCTCATTTAAAGCACTAATGATGTGTCTTTGTTTTAAAACACCTGGGGCTCCTCTTGATCCCACCTTGGCTTTGGAATTTAGCGTTCCTGAACAATAGTTTACAATTTTAACAGGGGCATTTTAAACTAGTTTAAGACATGTCATACACAACTGGTCACTCAGCACCACTGAGGAAATTCTGTTTGAACTGGAACAAGGTATTTACGTGCTAGAATCAGACTGGTCTCCAGCATCTTCAAAAGTGTCCTTGTTTTCCATCTCGCCACCAGCATCCAGCTCTTCTTCCAGCTCATATTCTAGCAGATATTGAAACAACAGCTTAATAAAAAGACTTTGAATTTTAAAATGCAAAGCTTTCTGTTTTTGCTGTCAAGTCACAGCATGGAGAATCAGACATGACATTTTATAGCATTACTGCAGTGTACATTAAAAAATTCATATGGCAAAACACACAGGACTGTGATACACCTGCAAATGAACAGGAGAATGTTCTCTGCCTTCATGTGGAAGTGTCACCAAGAATCCTATTTATGTGGGAAAATCCCAGACAAGAACAGGGTGGGGAACAAGGGAGGATAATGTATTGTCAGGTTCTGGCCAATGATCTAACATGTTTATCTTACATTAAGTTTACATGAATGTCAGTTTTTTGTGAGTTAGCAAAACAATTAATTTTCACCTTCCCAGTGTTCTTCCAAGTCAGGGAGCTGATCAGCTGCATCTTCTTTTTCTTCCTCTTCTTCTCTTTCTTCTTCCTCTTCTTCTCTTTCGTTTTCCTCCTCTTCTTCTCCTTCTCCCTCTTTTTGTCTTTCTTCTTTTTCCTCTTCTTGCCTTTCTTTTTCTCTTTCTTCTTCCTCTTCTTGTTCTTCTTCCTCTTCTTGTCTTTCTTCTTCCTCCTCTAGAAACACTAGAGGAGACATTTGCTGTTCTCCCTCACTAAAACTGATCTCATGATCTTCCATGCTGACAGTTCTTTCCAAATGATCAGGCTGAATAAAAAGAAGAGCATGTTTTCCACATCAAATATCCAACAACTTGCAATACTGGTGACTCTCAGGAGATGAATTCACATCCAGTACACATTTAATGCATGTGAAATAACAGGATACAAACACATACCTCTGCGTTAGTTGCACATTTCAAATATCAACTATAATAAATCTCTTAGTGAAAAGCAAAGACTCTGCCTTTTTTTTTTTTTCTTTTAACAATCAGCTCAGTAATAAAACAAACCTTCTGAATGTATTTTATCCACTTACACCATGATTTTACCCCAAATGATTTGGGCACAATTCCAACAAACACTGCTTGTTCTTGAGTCTTGTGGAGTTCTCCAATGCAAAGCAAACTGTTCCCAAATGTTGTTACAATTTATTAGAATTCAGTAAATTGTGTATGTCATCTAGAATGAGTTATTACCACATGGTTGAGCATTTCACATCTTACCCACAGAAAGACTTGGACATATGATTAATTTTAACGAAGGTGGCTCAGCTTTGAGTGCGTTTATGTAAATCCTTCTGCAGAACTCAAGAAGAATCAACAAGAAGAGAGCATCTATTTTCTCCAGTTAAGGAACAAAGAAAACAAACCCCAGGATTTGAAGTATGGAGGAATGAGTAAATGATAGAAGCCACCTTAAAGCCAAGTAGGATTCCTACGCTGGGCTACTGATTTAGGGATGTTGGTGGCACTAAGAAGTGGCACAAACATCAAACAAGCAGCCAAGGCAGCAGCGGCCCCAACGCCTTCAGCCAAACCCCTGCCTTGTGAGCTTGTGTGGCTCCAAGCCCCAGATAACAAAGTTTGGGGTAAATTAGGCGGAGATGCACAGCACGGCAGAAGACCCGAGCCCTCCCACAGGACACCCCGGGGCAGTCTCGGTGTTCCCGGCGCTGTTCCCTCACGGCTCACCGCGCTCAGCCCCCGGCCCGGCTCCTCACGGCCCCGGGCCCGCCGCGCCGCCCGCGCTGCAG
>JAYDZK010000076.1:5722172-5752229 GCA_034509185.1 Euphonia xanthogaster | reverse complement strand
CTCTTCCGATCTGCGCGGCCGCAGCGCCGGCGCGGCTCGCTGGGCTCCCCCCGCCCGCGGGGTGGTGCGGGCCGGGATGGGCCGGGGTCCGAGGGCCGGGGGCCGGTGTCCGAGGGCCAGGGGCCGTGGGCTGGTGTCCGGGGTCCGAGGGCCAGGGGCCGTGGGCTGATGTCCGGGGTCCGAGGGCCAGGGGCCGTGGGCTGATGTCCGGGGTCCGAGGGCCAGGGGCCGTGGGCTGATGTCCGGGGTCCCTGGGTCCGGGTCCGGTGTCCGAGGGCCAGGGGCCGTGGGCTGATGTCCGGGGTCCAGGGGTCCCTGGGTCTGGGTCCGATGTCCCTGGGGTCCTCACAGTTGTTCAGATCATTCAGTTCTTGAGGTTTGAGCCATCTTGAGCAGCTCTCTGGGGTGTTTTCCTACTTGACTATTGTTTACATTATTTATTGTCAGAGGTAGATTAGAGTATGAAACACTGACGTGCTTTTTGCACGTTCTTTAGAAGAATGATTTCCACTTTGGAAATACAGTGGCATTAACAAGTCCATCGTATTAGTATCAGTAATTACCCTGGTGGGAGCACCTCTACCTCTGCTGCCTGTCTGGGACTTCTGGTTCAGGTGGTTTCAGGTAACCAAAGCCAGAGACATTCTTAGTGAGCTTGCAGCTTGGTGTTTATTCACATACATTTAAAAATATCAAGCAAGTTGGCGGCATTATGATTAAAACCCTTTTTGTGAATTCAGATGACTTGCTGCAATGTGAAGTCCTGTGGATTTGGGGTTGGAGCACTCCTGTTAGAATAGTGAAGGTTTCCAAGTCTCAATCCAAAAGGAAGCTGTCTTAAATGTCTTTTCAGAAGTAAGCTTGTACTATCCTGGCAAAAGCATTTCCCCACTAGTTACTAATTAAAGGTTATTACAGCAGAAATCATGTACTGCTCATGCTGCCCATTTATTATGTCACGTTCTGAACAGGTCCTCTGGCTTCAGCAGCAACTGCAGCTCTAGATGTTCTGTATGAACTTCAGTAATTGTTATAAATAAGCACAAAATCACGACAGGAAAAGTCTTTAGATGATATTTCAGTGATTTACATACTCATAGTGAATGTCTGTGTCCATAAAGTGAACCAGTTTGAATATTCTCTCCTGCAGCGGAATCTCCTGAGCCTGTGTGTTTGATTTCAAGTGTTCAGTGCCAGGTTTAGGGAGCCCAGAGCAGCTGGGGCTGCCCCATCCCTGGAAGTGTCCGAGGCCAGACTGGACATTGCTTGGAGCCCCCTGGGATAGTGGGAGGTGTCCCTGCCCATGGCAGGGGGTCGCACTGGGTGAGCTTTGAGTTCCCTTCCAACACAGGCCATTCTGTGGTTCTATGGTTTTAGCTCTAAACTGGTGATTAACTGGGTTTCCTTTCTGTTCTATTCCTTGTGTTACCTTGACAAAGTCAAGGACCAGTGCAGCTGGATCCACAGATCCCTCACTCTTGGCACTAGGCCTCGATGACGTGCCAGAGAAACCCAGCTATTCAAAGACTCCCAGGGATTCAGTTATTGAAATACTGAGACATCATCTGCACCAAAATACACCCTGATCTGTACACAGAGACAGATGCATTCTCAGATTTATTTAGTTGAAAACGTTCCTTAATTGTAAGCAATATTTCTGTAATTGTTATTGTTGCTATGAGAGAAAGGTCTAGGTTTTGATCCCAGGCACACAAGCACATGCTGCTAATCTGAGCATTCATTTCCACTGGCACACACAGCATGGAGTACAAATTACTCACAGTGACCAGTGCATTGTCCCATATTTATGCTATAGGTCCTCAGTCTTGAGAAATCACGGACGTTCTTAGCTCTATAAATGGTGGAATCTTGATTTTATGGCATCTATTCATATTACATAAAACAAATTACATACAGACATTTGCAGGATTAAAGCTACAAGATGTAGGCTAAAAATATGCAGTGATTAACTGTATAGCTCTCTCTGCAGATCTGGAATAGTTATAACTGTGTTAACTCTGAACGTGCCAGTTCCCACATTCCTTGAGCTGGGATGAAAAACATCCAAGCACGGATTTTCCCCTCAAGAAAACACTCAAAAGAACACCTGGAAATATCACTGATTGTCAGTTTCTTGTGATATTTTTCTTCAGGGTATTTTTCAGTCCCAATTTACAACTGTTTGAATTATTTCAGTTTCATAACAACAACATCAACAAGGGTCATGATTTTGTGTCAGGTGAATAATGTGTTTCTAGGGAGAGACAATGTAGATTTTTCTGTCTCATCTAGATAGGAAAGGAAGAAGATATCTGCAGTTCCTCTGAAGGAAATGATGGCTCCCCAGCCAAGTTCTTATCTCTCAATCTACAACTTATGTCTATCAGCTTAAAGCCAGTGAATCTTTAAGGTTTAAGTTCCTGGAAATGTACAAAAAGGCTTTGGTTGATGCAGCTCTTCCAGATTTTGTGGGCTCTGGACCTCAGTGATCCATCTTGGAGAAACTCAGAGACGGAGTGAGCAGATCCAAATTAAAGCCCTGCTGTTTTGCTCCCAGGAGGTTAAATTCAGAGGCATTTCTGCGGAGTTCCTGCAGTAGCACCTCAGGATCAGCTGGAAAGGCAGCAGAGCTGGCCAGTTCCCTCTGCTGTATGGCTGCATGCTGTGCTTCCACAGGCAGTTGGCATTTCCCTTCCGAACGTTTCCAAGGTGACAGGAGCTCATATATGGAGCTTGCTGGCGTTTAGGCAGGAAGACATGCCAATAATGGAATCTGCATTTTGGCAGGGTGGTTCATATCAATTACATAACACAACTTGTCTGCCCTGTTGTTTGATAGGGATCGATGTTGGCCTGTAAACAATGGCAAACATTGATTTGTCGGACTGTAAATAATGGCAAACGTTGATGAGCATCTTCCCAGTGACTCATCCTTACAGATGTATGGACAGAAAATGAAAGGGGCATTTGCTATCAGAGCACTTCATGGAGGAATGGCCTGGGATGGCACCAGCTGGGAGTGCACCCCTGAGAGCAGCACATCTGGGGTAAAACTGTCATCCTGGTCCTGGAATTAGCCCTGGCTTGGGGGCAAAGTGGGGAATTTCATCCCAAATCTGTTGCATAAAGAAAAGAAAAGGAGGGCAAAGTGTCTGGCTGCAGTGTGCTTCATGATTATAAAAAAATTTATGCAGACTGAGGGAGGAACTAGATGTTCTACAGAACATTTAGAAACAGATAAAAACTATATTCCTAGCACTTAAGGTGAAAGGGAAATTAATATTGTGGTTATCCAGATACTGATTAAATACAGACACATTTGTGTTGGGGCTGGGGGATGTTCAGACAGTGCAAGTACAGTACAACCTCTGAAATGAGCTAAATATTTCCACCAAGCAATTGCTACTGATATTCCCAAATCTCATTTACAAAAATAGGCATATGTGTGTAATTTATATATCTAGAGACATTTGGCGATGTTGCCACAACAGTCTTTCACGAGCTGCTTAGGTGGAATCATGGGAGGGCGAGACTAATTATCCCTGTGGTACATTTTTTGCCTCTTAAAATTATATGTGACAATATGATATCTTTATTTTTCTGGCAGTAAAACCACCTGTTCTATTTAGAAAATGATCTATTAAAAATACCAGGTAATGCAGTGCGGCCATAAAATAAATTGAAATAATATCCTTTTGATACAGTCTCAAAATCCTGAGTAATAAATGACTGAAAATTTGTTTTTTGGCCCAAATCACTAAGCATGCTTCTCCTCAATCCCATCAAATTACACCATCCAATACATGATTGTATGGAAGCAGTTACAGAAGTATGGATGATTGTGATCAGGGAAAATTAATTCCTGTTACACGTTCCAGAAGAAAAGTCCTTGACAGATACTGAAATGTTGGTTTCTGGCTTCAGTGTAGTAAAATATACTTCGAAGTTGTGACCTTTATTAGTGCTTGAGTAGAGTAGATACTTCAAGAATTAGTAATTGTTGATATAGTAGTAATGACAACTAATGATTTAATAAATAGTGATCATTAAATGCCATTGTAAAATTTTCCAGGTGTGGGTGGAGCCCATTAGCATTTGACCTGGCACAGACAAATACTACAGAAACACTGATTTAAGGATCTGTGTTGCTTCCACAGATCTACTACAGCTTTACTACAGCACAGATCAAAGTTTGCCCTAAGCTGTGTAACTCTGACCTGACATCCTGGTCCTGCTGGAGCTGCAGTGACCCCACACAGTCCCCGAGGGTCCTGCTGAGGCCCCCATGCAAGGTCAGAGCCTGGGATGGACATTTCCATGGAAGCTGGTGCCTGCAGCCATAGGGATTGAGGAGAAGTTTGTTAGAGTGAAAAAGAAGCTTAGGAAACATTGAGTATCATGGGCCATCTTTTTAAGACTATTTGACAGTTCCGAGCCGGTAGCTAAAGCTAAAGGAAAGCTTTAATTATTTTCAAGAGGATTAGATGAGAAAGATTGGAGAGCTTATTTATTTTGTTTTGTTTTGATGTTTTAATGGCAATTTTAATAGTTTCTTAATCTATGTCTTAGCAATTTTAATCTGTCATTGACTGTAATGAGTTTGGGATATTTAACTAGAATTGTAGGAAATTAAATGTATTGTCGACCTTTATTATTTTATCTCCTCTCTTCCCTTTGGCAATAGGAGTTATTTATTTTGAGTGGGTTGTGCATGTGTGTGTGTATATATATATATATATATATATATATATATATGTATGTATATATGTACCAGTCTATTTTAAATATGTATTGCATGTAAAACCAACTAAATCCAAGGCTGAATGACCAAACATTTGTCCTTCTTCTTTATGAGGATATAATCAAGGCCCTTGTAGATAAAATGTAGTTTATTTATCTGAGAGAACTTTCACATGTCTTTTCAGATTGCCATTGTGTTTTTAGTCGTGGCAGTGGTCACTCTGTAGCAAGGTCCATCCTTTCAGAACATGGTGTGCTTACATCAGCACACAAATACACACATCACACACTTACACGTGTCATCCACACATAAAATCCACTCAGACACAACCCAAATGTCCAAAGTACCTCTCTGGATTTTTGGGCTATTTTTACAGATATATGCTGAAGATATAGAAAACTGTTATTTTTTACTAGTAAATTAGGTGACAGCTCTCCAGCCAGAGGAGAGCAACACTGAGGAATTCTCAGCATAGGTACGTAGCCCACAGCACCATCAGCCTTATGAGTAGGAAAAATATGAAAAAACTAAACTGAAAATATCCCAAAAGGTGTGAATGTGTTGATGGAGAGACAAAGTCATTCTGCTCTGTGTGTCACCAGGTAAATTCCATTCAAAATCTTTCAGCTTACCTCCTAAAAAAAAATTAAAAAAATCATGCAATAATCTGACTCCTTGAGTTAAATTTGTGTCTTTTCCTCCTTTTTGGATGTTAGCTGCAGACTTGCCATTAAGACGGGCAGAGGGAGGAAAAGATCAGAAAGAAAATAACCTCTTATGTTATTCTCACAGGTTTATGACGTGCCTGTATTTGTTGCATTACATTTGTGTGTGTGTTGTGTACATCTGTTCCCCTGGACTTCATGGGGCTGTTATTCCCCTCACCCACCACCCCTCAGTAGCCATTTGAAATGTTGGTACTAAATAACAATACACAACTAAGAAGACAAAAAGATGAATCCAACACTTTACCCCACGTGCCTCCATTCATTAGCTTAAGGTACCTGCACAATCATTTTTGTTTTATGATATAATTTCTTGAAAATGTCTCCTTCACACTGTTTCCTTTGTGGGTTGGTTTTAAAATTGTCATTCGAGATTGAACGGCACCAAAAAGCCGAGGAGGCGGAGGAGGAGAGAAGGAAAGAGCGAATATGGAGGAGAAAACCGAGTTTGACCTGCAAGTCAAGATGAGCCCGAGGTCCCGAGGAGCCCCGTGGCCGGGTCCCCGCTGGCCCCGTGCCGGGAGCCTCGGTGCCCGGGAGTCGGCGGAGGGACTGGGAGTTCGCGAGGCACAAGGGGTGGAAGCTGGACGATGGCAGCCCGAGCAGCCCGGGATGGAGCACTGAACTGCTCCGAGCGTTTCAGTGTAGAGAAGCCCCCCAGGAGCCCGAGAGCGGCGAAGCAGAAGTTTGTGTTGCGGGCTCTGCCCCTGTCGGTGGTACCGCCGGGCCGGGACAGCGCGCAGCCAGCGCAGAGGCGGCATTTCCCTCGGCACGGTCCCCGGCTCCATCGCGGAGCGCTCGGAGCGATGCTGGGAGCCGGGCTGCAGCTGCGGTGCCCGGGTGCCGCCGGGATTTGCCGGGAGCTCGGGGGGGCGGCGGGGGGCGGCGGCGGCGGCGGTGCCTGCGGTTCACATGCCCCGTGCGGAGCGGGCGCGGCGGCTCCGCGCCCCCGAGCGCCCCGGGACCGGCCGCCCCTGCCCTGGGCTCGGGCTGCAGCTCCTCCTGCTCCTCCCCGGCACGATGCGCGCAGGACATTAGTGGCTCCGGAGCACTTTGAGTTGCTCCCACCCCGCTCCGTGGGATTAATCTATCCTTTTGGAGGTTATTTTCGGCAAGCAGCCTCGCAGGCGGGCAGAGCGGCCGGAGGAAGAGCCAGCGGCAGGGGAGGGATGCGGGAGCAGGGCAGCGGAGCCGGGCGGAACTGAGCCTCCCGCAGAGGAGAGGAGGAGAGGGAAGGAGAAGAGAGGAGAGGAGAGCTGCCCTGCTCCCTGCTCCGTGCCGGGCTGCCTGCATGGCTCCCGGGCACTGTGGAGATTGTGGGGGCTGCTGCTGCTGAGCAACCATCCATCGCTTTAAACTCAGCCTCAACTTAGCGCAGCAGGCAAGAATGGCAAAGCCACTGGAGCTTTGGAGCTGCCAGGAGAGCCGGGGAACCTGGGTTTTGGTCGCTGCTGTCTAATAAATGGGAGTAAAATGGAATTTCTTACCTGGGTTTTTCCTGCCTTGATTCTACTGTGCACCCAACAGCACAGGTGTATCAGGTAAGAAAACATCTTATCATTCTCTCGGGGTAGCTGGAGTGAGTGATGCCAGCTCTGGCTGGGGCTCCCACTTTTGCCCAGGGATGCTTTCTGCACTTATGGGCCATGACTGCTTTGAGTGAGTGTTCAGGAGAAAAAGGGCCCTTGACTGAAGAGTTTCCTTAATGTGCCTCATCTGTTTCAGTTTTTTCTTTCTTCATTCCCTAGCCGAGGATGCACTTCTGCCAGTTGAGCAGCAGTTTCTTGGCTTAGTCAAGGGCTGTGTTTTTAACAGGATGCTCCTGGAACCTTTTTCCCGAGGGCACTTACTCTAAATTGGGGGCAATCACTTTTTCTAAGGCACTGCAATATCCCAGCTCAGCCTCAGCCCCTCCAGCAGCTCTGTAGGGGCCTGCTTGCACACGAAACTCTTCCATAAACCCCAGCACAACCAGTGGGGTAGGAGCTGAATAGCTTTACTTAGGGCCTCCATAGGTGCCATTAAAACCCCAAAATCCAACCATCCCTTTCTAATGAGTTCATTAAGTCTCCTGAACTTGGGTTAGCAGGAAGCGATTGTCAGAGATCTTAGGGGAAAAATTTGGAGAACACAAACCATTTTTTGAAAATAATAAATTTTAAAGAAAGATGTATATTTGCAGCTCTCAGTCACATTCCCTCCGAAGGTGTTAGCTAGGCAACCAGCGCTGGTCTCGGTATATTCTTATTCTCTCCAGATCTGGAGGCTGGATGTGGAGAAAGCTTGCCATGATTACGCAATGAAAATAGAGGGGGGAGTAAAAAAGAACTTGCTGCATGTAAAAACATGCCTACACCCCCCCAGAGCAGGGGGGGCTGTGGCATTCAAGGGGTCTTACATCTTCTGCTTCATAGACATCCTCAATAGCTTCAGAGGAGTGGAAGAGGCAAAGTGGGAACTGTAGTAAAACATAACATTGTTGTTAACACGTTTTGGAATTAATCAGGGAGATCTGATTTTTTTCACTGGGAAGGAAAAGAATCTTGCTCAGAGAAAGTGTCAAGTCAACTGCTCTTAGTCAGGATTGACAGAATGATTTATCCTGTGACCTTGAATCTGTTATCCAGGGTCAGATCCTGACATCCTCAGGCTCTGAAGCATTCCAGTGAAGGCAGAGGAAATACTGCTTATTACCTGAGGGCACCCAGATCTTGCCCATCATTTTGATGATCCTGTTTCTCCCTCTGCAACTGGGCTACCATTGAAGCTGGGGGTTGAAAAGTGATGTTTGAGTACATAAGACCAAAAAAAGAGAGAATTTTGAGGAAGAGTCAGTCTTCTCAGCCTCTGTCTCCAAGGTCTGCTCCTAGGCACAGCAACTGCCAGGATATGTATTTGTTGGACACATTATTTATTTTATTATTAATTCCCTAATTTACTTTCTTTCTCCAGTTACACAATAGTGATGAATTGTTTGGTAGGAATACATCCACTCACGGCAGACTCAGGCAAGGCAAATTCTAACTTCGGAAATTCCAACTGCTCAGGTTGTAGTCTTCCAAATATTTCAAAGTGTGAGACATTCCATGGTCAAGGAAAGCTTCTCTGTTTGGATTCAGGATTTAGGGTGGCTATGGCAGGACACTGTTTAATCTTGTAAAAAGGGAGTAGCCTTGCTTGCATGGGTACTTTGGATCAGTTAAACAGAACTAAAGTGAAATTTTATCCTTGCATTAGTAAAAATATTTTTGGTACGAGCTGCTTTTATGAATAGCAGCATATTAATGGGCAAAACTGCCAATGGCTTCATTTTAAAGCCCTGGTTTTGTTTTCTAAATGCAGTGTGATTCAGAATTTTGATGATAGAGGCCATCCAACACCCCTAAATTCTCTGCTCCTGAGTTCTGTGCACTGTACATTGAAAAAAATCCATATTCCAAAAAGGAAGAACATTTTGGTGAGTTTGAAATTCACCAAGAAGACAAAAGAGACAAGCGACTTCCCAAAAGCAAAACCACCAGTGAAAATAATGTTATAGTTTGGCAGAGGGGGGAAGTGGGGAATGTATGCAGGCTGCTTCCTCAGAGCATTTCTGAATACCCTTCTGGGGTGTTTAGCTGTGTGTAAAGCAATTTCTCTGTCATGTGTGTTATTTGTCTGAAGTGAATGAGCCAAATTCAGCCTAAGTCAGCACATTTTTGTCAGGTAAACATTTTTTAAAAGTAGTGGTTTTTGGTCTGCTCAAGACAGTGATTAGTGGCAAGGAATTTGGCATTTAAACAATTGACAGGTCTTCAGGACAAAGGCTGTAGCTTCCACTATTTTATCAGGGTTTGAGATGCTGTGGATGCTGCAATGATAAATGTGCCACAGTGAATGAGATCATCTGCAGAAAGACATTTGGGGAAATATTTCTTCATTTGTGTGAGGAAAGAGCACTTCTGAAAGGAGTTTTGGGGTGTGTGTCTGTGCTGTGTAATTTCTCACTGAAGGAGATTTTAATTCTCTAATTAGAATAGGTATATATTTAATATTTAAGTTTCCACTCTGTTAAGTGACTTTTATACTCTTGCATTTAATTGTCATTCTGCTGTGTGTCTCCCTAAGCCTTTTCCTTCTATTTGTGGAAACAGAGCAGCTTTAACACGTGAATGTATGCAAAGAGTGGTCCATTTTCTGTAGCTTAAAACTGCCAGAGAGGCTTTGATGTTCTAAAGGTTGCCATGAATTAAGCCTAATGCCTTTTCAATTACATTTCAAAATACAAAACATATTTACAGTGAGCTTCCCTTAGAGTCTGGAATGGCAGATGGGAAGGATATACATACTGCTCTGGATAATCCTGGAGTTTGGCAGAGGTCAGATTGTGCACTGACCTTGCAGGATATTCCTTGTCTTTTTCCCAAGGAAAAAGTTTTCTTCAGTGGTGATGACATCTTGGACATCTGTCCCAAATGCTTATCAAAATGAAAGATACTGATCCCAGTCCTTCAGTCAAACTGTTTTTTCCATCTGCCAGGTTAAAAGATTCATATAACAACATTACAATCCCCAAGAGAATCAGGTTAGCAGATCTAGAGAAGAAACAGAAGATGCAAAAAGTGATTTTCCACATCTTGCTGCTCTGTGAATTTTTCAGATCAGTGCACCCTCCTGACCAGTGAGGCCTCAAATCCGTGTCCAACTGGCCACTGACTTAAGGATTCTGAGCTTTTTTTGCAGTCATCCTGGAGATTTTGGCACTGCTGGGCAAAAATGAAATTGCTAATACTATCCCTTGCTCAGCTCCTGTTGTGCTCTCATTCACATGGAACTTACAGATTGCCTCTTGCTTTGGTGTGATTTAATACCAGATATTTTCTAGTAATATTGCTAAACTCCTAGCAAGTGTTTTCAAGCAGTGTTCTGGAAGACAGCAAAGACAGGCTAATGCCTCACTTGTCTGACAGGCCCTTTAAAAATGTGCTGTCCAAGCTGATTGATGTTTCTCCCCCAGATCACTCCACATTTGTAGGAAGTCTTGGTCCTGCAGCAGCTGGGAGGGACGTGTCAGCTTGGATTGGAAGGATTTTGGGATATGGGTACTTTTTATTCTGGAACTACTCGTACTTAGCTCTGGAAGAGACATTTCTTTGTTCTGTCATGTGACACTCATTGCTTGGAGTTGCTTTCCCTAACCTGTGTCAGTATTAGGGACAGAGGAACTCCACAGGTTTGTGCAGTTTATCAATGGGGATTTCCTTTCCCTTGTCTATGCAGAACTCACTATTGCTTTCATGGTTTAGACAGCAGTAATCGATTTTCAATGAGCTCAGCTGAAGTTCTCCCAATGCTCCAGATATGGACAGATGCAAACATATTCTCAAAAATATCTGTTTGAAATGAGATGTGTACAGAGTCAGAGTGTGGATCTTCTTCTTCTTCAGCTTTTCCTTTGGAAATGACGTCCAGAGGGACAGAGGTCCCCAGGACTGCTGCCATTCAGCCAGTGAGGCCCTCCACACTGGCCTGGTGCAAACTGAAGAGAAGCTTTTCGGGAGCTTTTTTACTCCTTGGATTTGACAAATCAATGTCTTGATTTTACAAAGTCCTTTTTCCTTCTGAAACAAGCTTTACAGCAGCTTACATTAGGAAGTGAAGTTGCTGAATCAACTAATAATAGTTGCCTTTCTTTCATCCTCACTGCTTACACTATGAAAAGTTAATCCCTTCCAATGCATCTTTTCTATGCTGGTCTTCCTTTTTCAAGTCCAATAATGAATAATATTTTAGGCCATTTATAATCCCAACTGCTTATCAAGGATGAAGGAAATTCTTCCACCATTCTTCTTGTAACTTTAAAGCACTGGATGTGATGTGCAGAAGTCTAGAGGAATGACTCCAAGGAGTTTTCACCACATGGTAAATTGAGCCATAAAATTATTTCAGCTGTAATATTTTAATAACCCCCCTGGTATTAAGTGCATATAGCTCCACTAACTCCAGCACATTTGTTACACTGATGAACTGACCCTAAGGCTTTATTAATAATAGAAACAAGATTTATTTTAATTGTGTCATGGATATTTAAGTAAAACTCCCTCTAGATTGTAATCTTCTTAAAACACATGGCAGGCTGTAGCCCTCAGTCTTTAACCTGACTCTCATCATTTTAACTTCCTTTGAGCTCCACGGCTTTCCTTAATGCCATTAAAATAGAATCCTGACACGGGAGAACAGCTGAACTCCAAGCTTTGTCAAAACATGATCAGCACATGGGATACATCACTACAGTGCTGTCACCTTCTGACTTGAATTCTGTTTTCAAAACACTTTACTGAACTTGGTTGCTGCTTTAGCAACAGAAGCTGAAAAGCATCACCTTCTATTGAGAAGTTAAAGATTTTCAGCAGATATATCCATTCAAGTCTACTGTAGCTATTTAATTAGGAAAAAGCATAGAGTACCATTCTTTACATATAAAAGGATCTCTGACATTTTACTGATTAGAAACACCTTTCCATGTCTATGGCTGAGACTTGTGAATTACAAAGAAGTATGTTTTTAAACAAACTTTTTATAAAGCTATGATTACAGTACAGTAAATAATGATGGTTGGATGATTGAAAGACCAGCAGTCTGATAGAAAGAAGTGTTGATATAGTTGATGAGACCCAATAAAGAAGGAAAAAACCTCTGTCAACATCTGTTATAAATCTTCAAAGCCCTTGTCTAAATCAATTATGTTATTCCAATTTATGTAGCTGAAAACACATCCTGGAGTGTTCCAAGATCCTTCCTCAGAAGAGAAAGAGGGACCTGAGAAGTAGCTGGGATAGTAATTTGAGAGGAACATACAACAGTGTGCTCATGGCAAGGAAATCTTAGAAATGCAGTTTAACATCACATTTTTCTGGGAACTAATGAAGTTGCACTTGGAGCAGTGTCCCTGTGCTGGGAGGTCACAGAAGCTTTGACAGCTCTGCTAATGCAAGACTTCAGTGTCTCTGCTGCTCAAAACTTGCATTTACACGTTGTAATCCCAGAACTGCTTCCTTATATAATTGAGTCCAGACAATAATTTTAAGAGCAGGGCAATCAAAGGTTTTTCTTTCAGTCTCCTGTGAGAAGAGTTGGTTATTGTAGGATACCCTGTTCCTGTGCTGGCAATAACTGCTTGTGCTGAGCTGAATGCCCAGGCTGGCATATTTTGGAGAGAAAAACCATGTGCTTTATGTGGGTCAATGTCACATGAACACTCTAAGAAAGTTATGTAAGTACCAAGGCAGAATGTGTTTGTGGTGTATTACTCTGCAGCCTTCCATGGATATTTAACCATTTCTCTTCTGTTACAAGTCAGAGGTACCTCTCAAATGCCACATTTATAGCTGGGCTCAGTGGAAGATGCTAAACCAGTGCTCAGGCAGCTTTGATCCAGTACTTGCATTCAGTCACAGGCCCTCTCAAACCACTGGGAAATCTCTTTGCAAATGGTGCTGTCAGACACTGTCCCAGCCCCTCATTTATCCCTTCCTGCCCCGTCAGTCACAGTGCAGTGAGAGGAACAATGTGAGCAGGCACAGACCTTCAACTGGAGCCTGCCAGGTTTAACAGATATTGAAGACAACACAACCTTGCCTTTGTTTGTAAGAGATGGTGGAATATCCACATCACTGCTTGTGCCAGGGCTGAGGGGCTGGCAGCTGCCAGGGGCTGGCAAATGGCAACCAAACCCTGGGCTAAAGTCCTCAAGGAGCATCACTGGCCTGGCAAGAAGAGGCACTTGAGAGAGGGAGCCTGGTTGCTGGGAGAGGCTGTGCCATGAGCACAAGTCCCACAGCAACACATCTCCTAGGCAAAACCTGCTGCCTGCTATCCAGATTCCAGATGTGCAGTTTTTCCTGTTTTCCTGTCACATTTGACAATGCACCAGCCTTCTTGATCTCAGCTGCTGTATAGTAAGAAACTGTCACAGCTGCATTTCAGAGCTCACAGATGCATTTTAGGCAGTATAAAAAGTATCTTTCTTTCCCTCATGCTGTTCTAAGTTTCTAAATCTATTTTTGCTACTTTTTTTTAGAAAGAAATAGACTTATAAAAGTATGTGCTTGTACTTAAAGATGCCACAGTCTTGCCTGAAATTTGTTTTGATTTAAACAGAAATATCTGAAATGGTTTTCTTACCTATAAAAATCACCAGTATAGCTGATTCTACTGTAGGTGGTCTCTGGTGTAAAATAAGGCAATAATTTCCATTTGCTGTCATTCTTCTGTTTGTAAACATGGGAAATTTTAAGACACTTATTCTCTTTACCCAGAGCTATGAGTGACATCGGAGATTACATAGGTTCCAACATTGAAATCTCCTGGTTGCCCAACCTGGATGATTTGATGAAAGGGTACGCACGAAATTTCAGGCCTGGGATTGGAGGTGAGACTTGGAGAATGCATAATGTCTCTTTGGTTCCTACAATCCTTCTGATGTTTATGTGAAATTCATACTTTAAATAATTAAAAAGTTGTGATTATCTTTTACTTGGATGCTGGAAAAAAAATAACAATCAACATTTTGCTTGATTTTGACAAGAGACAGACTGTTCAACAGCAAGACAGGCTTCTGATGCAGTTCTTAAACCGTTGACATCTAAGCTGAAGGAATGTTGTATTTCATTAAATGGTGATAATTTCTGCATCTGCTTGAAGTCATGCTGTCTTAAACTAGATAATGTGATTTCCAGAAAGGATTCTGTGATTTTCAGTAGTTGTGATTTTATCTTGTGTCTCTTATCACCGAAGTGAGGTGTGCTGTTGGAAATTGAGGGCACAACTGGTAAAAGATTTAAAACTTGCTCGAAGAATGTACTTTATAATGGGAAACACTTCAGTGAACTGATGAAAGAATTAACGGTCAGGGCTCATTGATATTTTTATGGGTGCTATGATGATATAAATCACCCCATTCAAACATTTTTTCTCAGGTCCTCCTGTTAATGTTGCTCTGGCAATCGAAGTAGCCAGCATTGACCACATCTCAGAAGTGAACATGGTACAGTATCAGATTTTTTAGTTTTGCTTTAAAAAAAGCAAAGGTTCAAAACCAGAAGCTGTATTTGTATAGCTATGTAAACTGATTTTCTCTGTCAAGACCTATGCAACTCTTGCAATGTGTTATGTATAACATTGATATTGAATCTCTTTTTTATATCTTGTGTTTATCCATAGTAGGAGCATATGACCAAAATACAAATGCTTGGGCAGCTCCCTGGCTGACTAAGTATAAAAATATGTATTTGCACTGAAAGCAAATAATATATTTCTAGGCTAAGACATTGATTTTTGGCTACATTCCAAGACATTATCATTGTCAGCATCACTTCTTAATTAGGATTTCTCTTGTCACAGGAATACACCATGACAGTATTTTTGCACCAGAGCTGGCGAGACGATCGTCTGTCTTACAACCACACCAACGAAACTCTGGGCTTGGACAGCAGGTTTGTGGACAAGCTCTGGTTGCCAGATACTTTCATAGTCAATGCCAAGTCCGCCTGGTTCCATGATGTGACTGTGGAAAACAAACTTATCAGGCTCCAGCCTGATGGAGTCATTTTATACAGCATCAGGTGAGTGACAAACAATACAAGTGTTCTCTGTTGTGTGTTAACTTTTTGAATGTTCTATAATCACTCAGCATTCCTAGAAGGATTTCCTGAAATAATTATTGGTTAAAAATTGAAGAAAAGCTCCTATCTCCCTATCTTTTTCTTTATGAGAAGTCAGGAAGGTCTCTTTGGCAGCACTAACACATTTTGCACTGCAGTCACTGGTCATGTCCAGAATGCCCTCAGTGGGAGGGAAGCCTCTCATGCCTTTGGTCACTAGGCAAAGAGGTGCTGGATACAGAGCAAAGATTCTGTTCTCCACTCCCTCACTTCATTTTCCAAGGGAACTGAGAGCCTGATTTAGGCTCAGCTTCCCCATCGTTCACACGGACAAAGTAGCATTTCTCACTTTTGAAGAGGGCTGTGGCTGGAACTCAATAACTATACTGACAGTTAATTGTGTAATGTTCTGAAAAATAATGAATGTCCACCTTTGAAACTGTAAGTCCAAAGTCCCCCTTAAGGTATTGGTAGTGATCCTGGGGACAGTGAAAGGGAGGAGATTGAATCAGAAAATTCCTTTTTATCATCATCAGTAGCTGCAGAATCCTCTGACGTTGGACGAGTCATTTGACCTTTTTTCAATTCCCTCTGCCTCTGGGTTTCCCACAGACTCAGGCAGCAGCCAGCAGGACTTTGAAAACAGTTTCCTTTGTTAGTATTAAGGTTTCAAAGTTTTCCACTCAGTCTTTTGAGTTCTAAGGAAAAGGCTCTGTCTGAATGTCACTAACTGGTGTTCCTGTTGCTCCAAACAGGATTACCTCAACAGTGGCCTGTGACATGGACCTTTCCAAGTACCCAATGGATGAGCAGGAATGCATGTTGGATTTGGAGAGCTGTAAGGGCTGAGTACCTCTGTGTTTTGTGTAAAGGCTGCATACATGGTGCTGAGATAGCTGGACTTGGCTGGGATGATTCTGCTTTAGTCACTCAGGGTTTAAGTGAACAGAAATCTCTTCATTCCCTGTGTGGGGCATTAGACTGTGGAGTTTTCAATACCAGTCCAACCCTGGTCCAATCCAAATCTCTAGGATTTGATGTAGGAACGATGAACACTGTACAGTCTGGAACTTTGTGCTTCATGTGAAACCTTGTGCAGTTGTGACAGTCACTGGCATTACTGAGGTTTGAATCAAATCCAGTGAGAACAAGTAGAAAAGCCCACAGGCAAAATGTGATGTGCTATTTTTAATTTATGAGAAAATAGGAAAAAGAAAGAATTCCCTGCTTTTAATGAATGCCATTGTGACTAACCTTCACATAGCTCTTTAACTTGCCTTGGCATTCGTGTATCTGTTACACAGAAATCCATCAGAATACTGCATGGATGGGCTTAATTCATTTGTGCTCACAAAGGAGGGTGAAGAATGGATTTATATTTTATCCAGCTTGTATTTAATCTATGATCAGCATGTAATTCCCATGAGCATTAATACTTCTGAATGAAAATCACCACCGACACAAGCAGGGACCACCCAGTCAGGGAAAAAGAATCTGATTTTTAGATCAAGGGACCTACAGGTCCTGAGCGTTGCAGAGATCTGGGAATAGCAGATCCTGAGCAGATCCCTTGGCCTGTTGATGCAAGTTTCTCATTTTCTTTTTTGTCACTGACTTTGTTTTCTAGGCTGTTAACCACAATACCATTTTATCCTGTCAAAAATAGCAATCTACAGTTTTACTTACATAATCACCAAATGCAGAGGCAGCAGACAGTGCCCCAGCAATTCATTCCCTCTTCCAGCAAGTTCTGCAGGGAGTTTTGGTGGGGGTTGAAGGTTTTAATTGAATTTGAGGGTTTTCATTTCAAAAAGAAATAAAATCTCTTTAAACAAATGGATGCTTTAGTAGCAAGTTGTCAATGAACAGCAAAACTATGAAAGATTGATTTCCTGTGGATTTGCATATTACATAAATCCTCTCATTCATATCCCCCCTTTCTGTCACGGCCCTGGTGCCCTGCACCTCTCCAAAGCAGAGAGAATTATCCAGACTGAATCTCAGCATGTTTGCAACGTGTCTGGTGGAAATCAGCATAGCAGAGGAATTAGAGAACTTCTACTATGAATTCTCTAAGCTGTGAATTTCTCCCTTGAACTTTGTGTTTATTCAGCTTTCTTTTGGCAGATGGCTACTCTTCAGAGGACATTGTCTACCACTGGTCAGAAAACCAGGAGGAGATCCATGGGCTGGATAAGCTGCAGCTTGCTCAATTCACAATTACCAATTACCAGTTCACGACAGAAATTATGAACTTCAAATCTGGTAACAGAATCTTTCTGCAATTCAGGGACAGTATCTGACTTCTTCCCACAGAGAGAAACCTCCTCTATCTATAATAGAAAATCCTTCTTCTTAAGTAACTAATTTAAGAACCTGTCAGGTTTCTGATAAGAGTTTCCTTCATCTTCCACTTGTAAGAAATGCCATTCTTTGCTGAGCCTCTAGGTAGCCACTGCAGCATGTTCTGTCCTTTAGCTCTCTCTGCTTGACAAAATACTGCATGGAGTAGCCAGACAGCACTTGACGAAAAGCACTTGAGGTATAGCTCACATTTTCTTGACCTAATTTGCAACTTCAGATCAAGAAAAATTTCCATTAGCCCTGATGTTATGGAGCTTATGACGTACAGTCAGATCAGTCTAATTCTACCCCGTAGAAGTCAGTGGTGTGTATGTCTATCACCGGGCTTATTGCAATGTTTGTACAAGATTGGAGTCATTTCTTTCCTGCTGATTTTTCATCCTCTTTCATGTATTCAGATTCTCATTTATGCTGCACATCTCCTCTAAGCTCTTTTTTGAGTTTGAAATTAACTTGGCCTTTTAAAAAATCTAAATTTAGTATCTGGAGGACTTTCTACAGCAGATGATAAGACAGTACACATTTTGAAGCAATACTGTTATTTGAGAAGACTCATGATTTTATTTTCAGATCTGGCATTGATATGACCTGAGACAAATCATTTGACCTATTCTTAGCTGATGAAAGCTGCAGTACCTCGTGCAGGGTCTGTGAAGCATCAATCCAACAGCATTCAAGAAAGCTTTTTGTGACCCTTGTGCAGAAGATGCTAAAGAGTGTAGCTCTGTGTCATGATGTGAAATGTCATTTTAAATATCAATCTAACTGTAATTCACGCAGCCAGAATCTCTTCTGCCTGCTCTCTTTTCCAGCAGGTCAGTTTCCCAGGCTCAGTCTCCACTTCCACCTTCGGCGAAATCGAGGCGTTTACATCATCCAGTCTTATGTCCCTTCCATCCTACTGGTGGCCATGTCGTGGGTGTCCTTCTGGATCAGCCAGTCAGCTGTGCCTGCCAGGGTGTCACTAGGTAAGACAGATGGCTTGGGGACTCACAGGCAAGGGAGTGCTCAAGTGGGAATTGTGCTCCTGATAATCCTCATTAAGGTGCATTTATGACCACCATGCTTACATTTGCAGAAGGGAGGGTTCTTTGAAAGATTTCTCTCCTGGTTTAATTTCTGTCATGTTATCAGAGCAGTTCCTCAGTAAGGAACAGCAAATAACCACCTAGGGAGGGTTAAAAGCAGTAATGACTGTGAAAGAAACGAAATTGATTTGAAGGAACTGGGACAGTGGCAAAAAAAATGTTCCTGAAGCTTGTGGGTCTTTTAGTCTGACTAAGGGTTGCCAGTCCAGATGTAAAAGGGTTTGAGGGTTAATTATTTGGGTTTTGTTTTTCCTGATCTAGGACAAAACCAAGGATAACTTGTTCAAAGCTGCCATATAAATGCAGTTTCTTAAAAGTTCCTCTGTTTTGAAAATCAGAAGCCACAGTATTAAGGGGCTTTAACTGTGAAAACAATCCTCAGCCTCATATTAATAAATATATTTATGTAGATTAGTGCATATATTTCTCTCTCATGCTACCTGCAGGTATCACCACTGTTCTTACAATGACCACTCTGATGGTCAGTGCCCGATCCTCACTCCCACGAGCCTCTGCCATCAAGGCACTGGACGTTTACTTCTGGATCTGCTACGTGTTTGTCTTTGCTGCACTGGTGGAATATGCCTTTGCACATTTCAATGCTGACTACATGAAAAAGCAGAAGAACAAGATCAAGGCGAGAAGGCAGAGTGCAGAGGTCAGTAAGTGTGATACTGGGAATAACTTTGCCAAAGCAATCACCCTGCTTCATGACCTTTTACTACAAATTCTTCCTGAGGAGAAAGGCTTTGAGAATGTTCTTGATGGTGCCTTAGTAATTCAGAGCCTGTAAAGCCATAACCAGAATTATATGTGGTAGCACAGAGTCTTCCATCAGTTCTGCCAAAGCAGGGGTTAAATCCCATTCACCACATATGGATCCCAGGGGTGTTTCACCACGCTGGTGCCATGGATAGCTTGGATAAATGACACTGTCCTTGCCCTATAAATTGCCATTATTCTCCTCTTTCCTTTGCAGATCAACGTGAAGAATGCCATTGTTCTGTTTTCCCTCTCCATAGCTGGTGTGAACCAGGAACTGGCCATTTCCAACAGGCAGCACCGAATTCCCAGAAGCCTGCCTGGGTCATATGGCACAATAGAAATAGAAACTGGAGAGACAAAACAGCAGCAGGGAATGAAACTGGACAAAAAGACTGGGCTGAAGTCCCTCTTTAAGCCCATTGATGCTGACACCATTGACATTTATGCCAGAGCCGTGTTCCCAGCAGCCTTTGCAGCAGTCAATGTTATATACTGGGTTGCATACACAATGTAAAGGCAACAAAAAAAGGAAAATTCTTCCCAAGACCTACAAACTGAACAATACCCACAGGCTAAAAAGCCCTCACTGAAACTGAATTGAGGCATCTCTTCTCAAAGTATTTTCCAACGAGCTCAAACACTTCCAAAGTCAAGAAGGTCCTGCTATGAATTCCTACTTAAAGCAGCAATTTATTGCTGACCTGATTTGATATGTAAGACTGCACTCTGCCAAACAATTCCAGCTCTTCCTTTCCTGTAACACCACGAGACAACTTTTCATATGTACATATTTGTAGCAAAAGTTTAAATCTTAAATGACCATGGTTTTCCTCCACTTCAAGGTTGATCAGTAATGAAGATTTGGCTTTTCACACTCAGATAATTTCCTTTTTATTTGTAACGAAAGAGCTCATTCCTCACTTCTGCACGAGTGGTTTTCTGCATCTGTGGGCTGGTCTAGGTTTAACAGTAGTGCTGAAGTTGGAGTTTTTATTCAGAAAAATCTCACGAACAAAGCAAAAGGGAATAGAGGGGAGTGGAGGTTTTTCTTAAAATATTATTTGTCTTGGGTAAAGTATTGAAAAATTTCAATGCTCTTAGTCACAGCATGAAATAAAATATATTACATAAAATTCTTCTGAATTGTTAATAATGACTGTATTACATTTCAGATCTGAGCTAATGAAAGTTTAAATGCTTAAACACAGAAATGTTTATTAGTTTAATAGGCCCCAAAATAGATAAACTGGTTTAGAACCACAGGGAAAGCTCAGGCTTCCTGTGTTAGATTAAGAAAAATTTGAAAGGTGCTTGATAATGAAGGAAGTCAGACTCCATTTGCAGGAATGACTTTAGAATTTGTTCTGTTAATTTTCACTGAGAATCTACCATGTGTGCCTCTGAAAATATCCTTTTTGAATCTGTCCCTAAATAGCTGAAGGAAGTAAAAAAATTTCATAACTGTCTTTAAGTTATTCCATTGCTTTGGATATTTTTGCTGGTTTTATTCAGAGGCTGACCTAATCTCTTAGGCCTCTTCACTTCCATTATTCAACAGTGAAATTTATGGGTCCTCATACACACTGCTTAATTCAGGACTAGATCTCTCACCCAACTCATGCAAAATAACACTTTGTTCTGTAAATAATCTCAGTGAGCTCAGCAAGTGAACACAGTACTCACAACAAACTAGTTTCACAATTATTCTCTAAATTTTCCACAGTAGATATATTGGAATATGGATTAAAACAACTGAAATATTGTTAATGTAGGAAGCCAATATAATACATTACAAAAGGGCAATTTATTTTCAGGATATTGTTGCCTTGAAAGTGAGAGATTGTTTTAAAAATAGAGATTGCCACAAAACAAAATGTGAAATGAAAGAGAGGGAAAGAAAGAAGCAAAGCAAGAGGCTGAAAGCTACAATGGAATGGAGCATGGAGAGAGACTAAGCCAGAGGCTGTAGGTGAGAGAGAGAAGAGCTTTGCTGACATTTAGGATGGAGCTCTTGAATGTGTGGCTGACAATTAATAGTTGCAATAAGGGTGAAAGGAGGATTTGATCCCGGTGGAGTATGTGCACATTCCTCCTGCCTTAACTCAGCTGTGATTTAAAGTTTAATTTCATTCGACCAGCACTGCAAGATAAAACATTTTAGCACTGATTTATAACTTAGAATAAGATTTGTTCAGTATCAGTGAAGTAAGAAAGAGAATGCTTTGAAGAAAAAAATAATGATCTTGAACTGGACTGCAATAGAAAATATGCTCCACTGTAGGTCTTAGGTTCACCTCAATCTTTAATTTCTGCTATCATGGAAAAGCTATCAGCCAACAGAGTTCTGGAAACCCCCAAGTGACATCAAGCTGTGACTGTTCCACCAAGCCCTCACCAACCTGACCCTGGACTGAGACACCTGGATTCTGCTCCCAAATCTCACCACTGAGCTGCTGGGAAATCTCAGTCAAAACCTTCCACTGCATTGTCTGAAAAATTGCTATAATGATTTATTTCCTATATCTTTGAGTTTTACAGAAGAAAAGCTCTTCAGGAGACTCAAATCTATCCTCCAGCTAGGTAAGTGCATCCAGTCAGTACTTTCATGGTACTATTTACCATTGTTTCTGAGGCTCACATACTGAATTAAGGCCAAGTATCACTCAAATGTCATCTTACCCAGAAAAGCAAATGAAAATCTGCATCTCTTTCAATACATTCAGGTAATCGAGCTTTTTTCTTTCCTTCCTGCTTCTCCTCTTTCTAATTTGTTTTTCTCATTGTTTGTTCCTGATGCTGATGGAATGCTGCATTTCAGAAATACACTATATTTTTTTCTAAGTGTGTTTTTGGTCATAATCACTTTCTCTCCAAGGAAACGCAACCTCTTCTGCCTTCCTCTGAATAAATCCTACTGCTCTATACAACGATTTAATGCAGAGTTGAATAAAAGCAGCAGAAGCATGACTTTACAATGCCTTTTCCTTACTAAGTTGTTGCTTTTTCCATGATCCATCACCACAAAAATACTATATCCTTTAGAAAGACCACGGTGCTGCCACCTTCTCTGATTACACTTGCAAAAATCAGAAATAATCTTTAAAATCAGATTAATTTCTGCTGGGAAAGCAGGATCCAGCCTTTCTGTATTCCACTGTTTTCTCCAACTATTAGCTTATTATGTAGCCTATCAATGTCAGTAACTTCTGCTAAGAGTGAAATTATTGACTAAATCCAGCTGGAGGAATATTCACAGCAAGTTCCTGAGGAGTGCAAATCATAAGAAAATAATCCATGATTTGGGAATTAAATTTATTAAAGAACAGAGAAGGAAGCACTACCCTAGTCCCTCTCGTGTGCAGTGGCCAGTTATTGAGAGTAATTAGCAAGAAGGTGGCTGCAGATATTATAAAGGCAATGTCTAATCTAATTACTTCAGCAGTAATAGTTTGTAATTGTGCACCTGACATAACTCCTTACACTGCAGCCAACTGACTGATCACATGGGGTTATTGGACAAAATTAGTTGCCTCTCCATCTGGGAGACAGTCACAGGCTGCATGTCCTGCTGACTGCTCCAGAAGATTTATTCAGTGAATTTTTTCTCTAGTTTGACTGCAGATCTTCAAGGTGCACAGCTCAGCGTGACTGATCAAAGTAAAAGGTGGCAGCAATCTCCTCAACAAACCCCAAAGCCAGAATGTCAGACTACCTACAGTGATGTAGACAGAAGCATAAATAAAAGGCAAAAAATACCTCAGAATGTTGCAGGGAGCTGGAGAAGGGCCCTGTGAGCACACATATGGCAACGTGTCCATCTCAGAAACAAGGGGATCTGAGGGGAGAACAGGAGCTTCAGCTGCTGTTGTTGCACTTGCATGAGTAGCACAAGACAAAACACCTCCATCAACAAGAGGGAGATTTTCTTAAATTGGTTTCCAGAGCCAGAAACTGAAAATTCAGATGCCATTCAAACTTTTGAGGAGACATTTCAGTACAGGAGTATGGTGAATTGGTTGGAGTTTTGCATACATTTGAATCTTCTATACTTTTGTATGTGCTTAACTTTTTTTTTTCATTTAAAATCATCGTATTTAAAAATCCTCAGACATTACTGCTTTAGACCTATTAACATCTAAAGACAATTCTCTATTCAACTCTAATTTCATGATGCCCTTAATAAAGTGAAATAAACCAGATTTGATGTCAGTTGAATGCTGACTTTGGTTGGGTTGTACTAGTGCCATAAAAAAAAGTATGTGACAGATGAGAAGGCACTTTTCTGTGCTGCACCTGAAAGCATTTGTGTTCCTTCCAGCAATTTATAGTACTGCTCTATGGACTGGCGTGTCTGTGAGAAAAAGAGTGGGATATGTGTTAATGTAATCATTCTAAATGCGAAGTGTTAATAAAATGTAGATATACAGAAATTGGAGCTTCTATAAACGGACAAAATAGGCATTCCAGCTACTGAACTGGAAGATAAAATGCATTAGAAGGAAAATCAGAATGACCCTAGAGATTTCAGCCCATAATGACATCCTGCCTTTTCAGTGCCCAAGGGTTTGCAAAAGTCTCCTTTGGCCTTGGCAACAGAAGAGGAAGCACCATTGTGTGTTGATGAGAGCTTTCTGGGGGGCACTTATGCACAATGCCGTACTGATGTGAAAAAATAGCTATTGCTGCCTCGTGAGGTTGGAAAGAAACAGAAAGCACAAGAGGAAAGATAAGAAGAGCAAGACACTGCATTTGTTTGAAGGTAATGCTGGCATTAATAGTGACAGCACTATGAAGAGGTTAAAAACCAGAAATGTCTGTCCTGTTTCTGGTAAAAAGGAAAGCACTTATCCCAGTTAAAGTAAAAGCTCTCACATCAGTTTTGAACTGGTTTGCTAATCCAATAGATAATGTAGCGAAACCAATTTAGCTCAATGAGGCTTCTGCTGTTGGGACAACAAAACACTTAATACGATTGCTCTGATTTTAAATACTCCCAGTCATTACCCTGGAAAAGCACTTCTCTTTAGGAGGAAAACAGCACCCTGTGTGTTTGTCTCTGAAGCAGAACAGATAACAAAAAGTTTATTGAAAGTTTCTGAGAATATTTTTGTTTAAGAAAAAAATCTGAAGCAACTCCCTTCTGCCCTGTTTATTACAGCAGCTTAAACCACTTGCCATGGTTGAAAGCCTGTTTGATATTAAATCAACATTGTGTGCAATATATGTTACAAACATAAGGAGCTGATTCTTCCTAATGAAAACTGAATAAAAATTTGGCAATGAATATGTGGTTTTGGATGGATTTGGTAGATAGATGAGAAAGGCACTGTGTCTTAAATAGAATTAATTTGAAGATCTAAGCCCCTCATTACATAATGCATCAGGGATCTGCTCTCTCCTTATACCAGCTTTGTGCCACAGCTATTCCTTTTACTAAGTCCTGCACAGTAAAAACAAATCTGAGAAGACAGTCAAGCCCAGACTGTCAGAAAATATAGCACGAACAGAACGAATCAGATGTTATTGGGAGTTCACTGTTCCATGAAAAGATTGGTCCAAAAAATTATATCCAAATATTCTGCATTTCTGAGACACTGGAAACCTCTGGAAACTTATCCTTTCTTTAACTCTTGCAATACTTCTATTTCACTTGATCCTCAGTTCTCTTTCCCTTTTTTCCTTTTGGAAAGGGGAAAAGAAGAGAAAATTTTCTTTCTTTTTGGCAAAAGAACATGTTAGGTAAAACTAATATAATCTTATTGCCCGGGTATAAAAACCAGGGAGACTGAAAGTCTCAATTGCCAAATCTTTGTACCTTCCAATGATTATTACATAAAAGGCAAGAAACTCAACCCTGTGATAATTAAGCAGCACACTCCCACACAAACACACTCCCACACAAACACACTCTTTCTTCCCTGTTTCACTTACACTGCACACTGCTAAACCCATATGTGCAATAGAGAGAAAAAGGTAGTTCAAGTCATGCCTCAAAATCTCCACATTCTTAACGAAACTCTTCTTCCTAATTTTGGCCCAAGCATCTCTAACATAGTTGCTGGGTAACATAAGTTACTATCAAATCCAGGTTGCATTAGGTGTTCATTGGGTAAATAATCTCAATAAGGGCAGCACAAATATCACAAACTCAACTTTCATTCATGGGGTTACCAAGTGGAGTAGGGAGAACATTTTTCTTTCCACAGTGATAAATAATTGGCCAGCTTTGGCCAATTGGAACAGGCAGAGCTGGAAGTAGCAAAACAATATATAGGCCATTGAGCTATTCCAGTATTACAATTACTACAGCCTTAAGATTAAATAAAGACTGAGTGATGAAATACAGAGTAATCTGTAAAACATCTGGTATAATGTTCCATCCAGGCTGTTCTTCCTTTATTGCTGCATTTCTTCCAGCTTTAAACAAATAGAAAATAACTATTTCTGTACATCTTTAACTACAATTTTGATGGATATATTTAAGATTTTCCTACCCTCATCTTTGTGGGTGAAACTTTTGCATATACAAGCTTGTATGTGCATATATATAAAGGACAGGAGGTTCTACAGGAGTTTTCTTTATCAATTGCAGTGCACATAGTATTGTAAAATCAAACAGGTTGTTTAAATATCCTGAAAAGGTAAATACAAAAGCACAAAGGTTTGGGTTTAGTTGCTTTTAAAGATGTGTAGTTTGGGCTACTCATAGAATTCTTTCTCCACCTAGCTAATGAGGTGTCAACAAGAGAGTCAGCTTCTGGTTGCTTCTATCTTATATAAGACAGACAAGTAAGGGAGGTGTTGGCTTAAAATAGGATTGAAACATTATTCATTTTGTCTATTTTAACACAGGCTAGAAAAACACTAATATTCAAGCCAGCAAGAAAATCTACAAAGAATTGCCATGGTGATTTCTGATATTATGTGGAATATCTGCTTTACTCCAGTTTATGTTCAAATGTATTAATGCTTTGCCTTATTATTTTTATCCAAACTTTGTGGCATCTGGCCCAAATTCATTCCCACTGTACCCAAGGATTTCACTGCCACTTATTTCAATGGAAACAATATCTAGTCTCTTCCTTGGCAAAAGAAGAGAGTAAGTAGGCTGGAGAGCAGCCTGCACATGCTGCTGGTTTGATCTGCTAAAGAGACATTCTATGGGGAGGCATTTTTATTCTAAAGTGATACAGAACTGGTTACTCACACTTCACATGCACTTCGAGATATGAGCTGTCTCTCTCAATTTCTTTGTTGTTTAGTTCACAGTGTGAAAGCATCATTCTAATCCCTACTAAATCTTTAAAACCTTGGGAACTTGAAAGGTCTTAATATAGCTGAAGATTTTGAGTCATGGATTCAAGTACTAACAGGATACTTGTCTTCCGTCGAGGTGAAATTAGTACCGATTGCCCCTTTTTTGCAACAATCGTCTGGAAAAAGTAGCTGCCATTATGATGTTTTCATTGGAGAGTTTGGGAGGGAGGAGTTTTCTGGTCGGCCTTGTCAGAAACAGACAAGTACCTCGTGTCTGATGGCTCAAGCTGTACTTTAGATTAATGAAATCTTTAACCCAAAGATTTTTTCCCCTTTTATACTGATTTTTAAATCAGTTCTCAACACCCTGAAGCACTAAATAAAGACGTACGACTCGTAAGCATCGTCTGCACACCCGCGATTCCCAGCGAGTTGCCTGAGAATCTCTTGCCATCTGCTGGAAACGTGCGGATGTACATCCCGAAAGGAATTTACATCAGTGCCGCGAAATAATGGAGAATACTCGGAGAACCTGTAGGAGCCTGTCAGCTCTTCAAATCTAAATATAGGTGACAGAAATATTGCAACTTTTAAGTTGAGGATGGCTTGATAGATGACAAAAGTGCCTGCCATCTGGAAAAATAAAGGGGGAAAAAAAGGAATACACTGAGGATTTACAACTTGTGTTTCAAACCAGTTATAACCTTGTCAGCTAATGCACAGAGCAAAGCCAAGGTCCTCTCCAAAAACTGCCACCTGCCCAGAAGTGGGAAGCATCTATTGAGAAATTCAACTGTTTAAACAGTCTTGTAATGTAAGAACTACAAACCAACCAAAACAAGACTTCTAAAGCAACAGCATGGACAGTAAGTGAACAACTATAAAATTTCTCTGCAAGATGTAAAATTATTATGGTTCAGATTTTTTTTCATCAAGCACTGAAAATATACCTGAGCTTTTCTCCTTGGTAAGTTGTGCTAGAAGAAAAAACAGCAATAAACCACACAAAACTTCAGATCACAGTTCTGAAGAACCTTTTATCTCCCAATCCAACAGCTCAAGGAGCTGAAGCATTTAATTGACATGGAGATCAAAGACTACCTTGACCTGAAAGAATTATGTTTGTAGATCTACCTTACATAATGTTCTCCATTTTAAGCAGAGAAATTTGGAACATATGAAGATTTAAGGACCCACTTTGAAGCCAAATTGAGAGCTCCCAATAAGATAAAATTAGCAGTGGACACACAAATAATTCTATTAAAGACTGATAAATGAAGCCATGGGGTGCATTTCCTTGGTGTCAGACAAAATATCTCAACTGATGGGAATACATTTTCCCATTTTACTGCTAATTAAACTAGTGCCAATTATTATTTATTTGTATTTTGGAAGATTGTAGAAACATCAAAAGAAGCCTCAGAGCTACACTGCTGCCAACTGTCCAACTCACAAACCCCAAAAGCCCCACAAAGGTTCTGAGAAAGTTCTAAATGTGCCTGAAAAAACTTGAGGTAGGTGTACACATGGAATAGCAGAAAACTAAAGACTGATTATTTTTTTTCCATTTCAAAATACAAATCATGACCACTCAACTCCAGGTAGCTCAAAAAAAGAAAAAAAAAATCCTAATAGTTTTGTCTCCCTGTTTTGTTTTATTTTTCAAATGTGGTGGGTCATGTTTTCCAATGGTGGGTATCAAGAAAAGCCCCAAAGCAACTCTTTTGCTTGGATAGCCTATTTGCTTAGAAAAGTTTTAAAGTACACAAGGAAACCAGCTGTTTGGGCAGGATGAGCAGCATTTCCACTAGAGGACTCTCCGAGTTCACCATCACAGCTTTCTGTGAGGAAAACACAGGAGATCCTGATTCATTCACAGTTTGGAAGCAAATATCAAAGCATCATTAGGGAAAAACATCCAAACCCAACTTTACAAAGCATTAAACATGTCACAGATTGCCTCTTGTGCAACTCTGGCTGCTCCACCACTAATACATTGTTTTTTTCTCTCGTCTGGCCAGTCTGATATTATTCCCTCTTTATTATCTCAGCTGTGATTTTTCTGCTTTAGCCACTTCGAGTGGCTCCTCCTAGGGCTGGATGCTGGATTGACACTCACCGGACAACACTGCTGGGGCTTCCTGCTGAGATTTCCTGGGAAGCAGCTCTGGCAGCTCCGGGGGAGGCAGGCAGGGCCTGTCCTGTCACACCTGTCCCTTCAGCACCTGGCCTTTATCCCCTCAGCACCTCTCCCCTCAGAACACGTCCCCTCCAACTCTGTCCCCCCACATCAGTCCCACCCATGTCCCCTCAGGACCTCTCCTCAGTCCCCAGTCCCCTTACACCAGTCCCCTTACATCAGTATCCTGTCACACCTGTCCCTTCACACCTCACACCTGTCCCTTGTCCCCTCAGCACTGTCCTCTCTCCCTCACACCAGTCCCCTCACACCTGATCTCCCTTACATGTCCCCTAGCCCTCAACACTGTCCCCTCACACATCCCGTTCCCTCATACCAGTCCCCTGACACCTGTCTCCTCAGCACTGTCCCCTCAGCACTGTCCCCTCACACCTGTCCCCTCACACCTGTCCCCTCAGCACTGTCCCCTCAGGGCAGTCCCCTCAGCGCAGTCCCCTCAGCACTGTCCGCTCAGCACTGTCCCCTCACACCTGTCCCCTCAGCGCAGTCCCCTCACACCTGTCCCCTCAGCGCAGTCCCCTCAGCACTGTCCCCTCACACCTGTCTCCCCCCCCGCTCCCTCAGCCGCCGCTCCCTGCAGCGCCGCGCTCCCATTGGCTGCAGGTGTTCCCCGCCGCCCCCCCGCCCGCTCTGGTTGGCCGGGACGCTCTGGCTCCCCAGGTAACGGTTCCCGCGCTGCCATTGGCGGCGGGGAGGAGGGACCCGGGCGGGGATTGGCTCTCTATTGGCTGCGGCTCCCGCCCTCAGACCGCCATGTTGCCGCGGGCGCGGGGCGCTGATCCTGGACAGCGGCTGAGGGGTGCGGGGGTCACCTGGGGCGGGACTTGAGGGGCACCTGAGGGGACAGCGCGGCTCCTCCGCCGGCAGCCGCCGCTTCTCCCTGCCGGGGAACCGCCAGCAGCGAGGCAAAGTCCGCTTCGAAACTTCGTTGCGGGACTTTGAGCAACTTGAGGCCGCGGAGGTGTAGCCGGGCAGGGCTCAGGGAGCGGCCCCTGCGCGCCGCGGGGTCCCTCTGTGTGGGGTGGCACCGCGGCGGTCGGAGCAGGTAGGAGCCCGGACGGTCCCGGTGGAGCCCGCTCCGTCCGGGGAACTGCGGCGCCAGCTCGTCCCGAGCGACGGTGCCGCGTCCCGGCCGCTCCCCGCAGGCCGGGGCTGAGGGGGGACCCGGGTGGGCGAGAGGGGCCTCGTGTTCCTCTGAGCCCCCCGGGAGGGTCGGGTGGAAGGTTCGGGAGTCTCCGCTCCCCCGGTACCGGTGGCCCGGCTTGCCCGGACAGCG
>JAYDZK010000076.1:5683798-5722072 GCA_034509185.1 Euphonia xanthogaster | reverse complement strand
CGGACAGCGGGGTTAGGGAGGTGTCTGGATACACACATTCGTGTGTGAGGTGGTAGTTTGGAATAAACAGGATGTTTGTCAGGCTCCAATCATAAAGGTATGCTAAATTGCCCCTTGGAGTTCCTCTGCTGCTTCTCTTGGGTAAATTTGTAGCTGATAGTAATTGACTACAATGTTTTATTTACAGAAAAATCCTATTTTTAGTTACTTGATGCTTTGGGAGAAAAGAGTAAGATGCTGTGTTGATGAATAAGTAAAAACTTCTGTGGAGTATTTCAGCCAGGAGGGAGCTGTTGGATGATTTTTAATAAAACATCCTCAAATACTTCTGTAAAGCTAAATTGTACGGGGTAATTTTAACCAATCTTATTTAATTTATATGCAGGTCAATGGTCTTGCACATTTTCGTTTTGATTTTTTTGCTGTTCTATGTAAAGCTATTTGTGTTTCTAAAATTTGACACAACTAATTTGTTTAGCAGTGTGTGTATATTCATCAGTGTTCTGGTTTTTTATCTGTGCAGCTGGATTGAGAATCATCTGAAGCAGAAACGCATTTCATATGTGAAGCTGTTCAGAATCTGTCTTGAATCAAGTTATTTCTGCATACTTATAATTTTATATAGCTGCTAAATACAGACCATGCCTAGCAGAATGGGCTCAAAAATTGATCTGAACAAAGACTTCATCAGAGTAAAAACACACTACAGTGGGTAAGTCAGTGTGTCCTTTCCTCTGTGTTGTGACCTGTCTATTTTTGAAGTGTATTGAGCAGGAGTTCGTGGTCTGACCTAGTGATAAAGTAACCAGGGCTTTGGTGGATTTGTAATTAATGTCAGATCAGGCAGGTAGACTTCTGAGCTATTAAAATACCAGTCAGACTCCTGCAGCATGCTGATCAAGAAGAAAAGTTAATTTATTCTTCTCTTAGAAGGGGAGAAAATGTGCATAACTGACAAACCCACAGTTATTGTGGGTTGATGGATTATTGATTTACATGGTCACAGCCAGGTTAGATCCATCTCCTGCCCCCAGATGCAGTTATTACATTTTGTCCTGTCTGTAATCAGATTGTCATGGTCCCTTATGACTTCACTCAGTTGACAGTAGAAACAGGAAGGTTTTATTGCAGCAACATGAAATTTGAATTTTCAGGTATGTTTAATCTAATTGGCTTGCTGCCACTCTGAGGACCTTGTGAAATAATGTTGCTATAGTCTCTCCTGTTTTCCTTCAAGGTCTGAATTTAAGGCATTTGAGGAGTTAAATATTTGGCCCAAGTAGATCCTAAAGTTGATTGGAATTATTTAGACTGAACTTGTTGGCATTTAATAAGTGACTTGAGTGATCATTTCTGATGTTTTACTGCTAAATAAGTGAACGTAGCTACCACTGTGCATGTTCTTACATTATGGTGTAGAAAAATGCTGGTTTGAATTACATGTGATGTAGTTATGAAAGTCACTTCACAAATTTTATGGACAACAAAATGCTTTTGTTTTAAACTTACCTACTTATCAATGCCATGTAGTTTGAGGTGCTGAGTTTAGAGTTCTAGAGCAATTGAATTAATGTGGTAGTGCAATGGGAGAGCTGCCTCAGCTCTGTGAGGGAAGGCACTACAAGCCCCAGTAGAACTGGGTGTAAATAATTTGGGGAGCCTTGCTGGCAGGAAGTGTTGGTATAAAGTGAAAGCAGTGTGTCTGTGGAACTTGTCTGTGCACAGCTGGGGGAGGTGATAATAATTGTGTCCATGTTAGAAGTCAAGTAATTATTATTACCATGTTTTACAATAAACTGCTGTCGTTTTTCCTGCAACACTACATTCAGTCTTTTGCATGAGCTGTGAAGTCTACAGAAGTCAGTTTACAAACAAGAATTCCAAGCTCTGTGAATTTTGTTTTTGTTCTGCTGATCAAATTGTGTGAGGTAAAACTGACTCTTCTTGGCATTGCAGCCTCTATAACTGATCATCTCAGTATCTCCACTGCAGTACTGCACTCAGCTTTTGAACAAATTTGCCAGACTGCAGGAAATCATTGATGCTGGGCAACTTCAGAATTAGGGACTAACTGCTGAAATTAAAATAATAGTACAGATGCCATGTTGAAATGCCTGTTAGAAATGGGAGCATGAGGAAGTTTAAAACATGTGAGTGTTGAGTGTATCTCTGGAGGCTGAGTATCTCAGGTATTCCTGTTTCTGGGTGTGACAGAGTTCCTAACATAGCACAGTAGAAATCACTGCCAGAGTAGATTACAAAAGAAACACTAACTAACTGCAATAATGAACCAAGAATTACACAACTTGCCTCTGGTTTATACCTGGTTACTTGAAATCACTGGAACAGAGCAGTGATGCAGTCTGCTTGGCTCTGAGAGATGACATGTTTGATCTGTCACTGGAATTACTTCTCTTGCTGTAACTGCTCATACAGAAGTTACTGATCATTAGCTCTTCACATTACTGTGTGGTGTCCACTTTCAAATATTATTTTTAAAAGTATCCCATTGGATTGTTTAGTGTTAAACAAGGAATGGTTTTCACTTCCCTGTGCCCTGATTGCCTGATGTGGCTGTAGAGATGTTAAGATTAAATACAGTAAATCTCAAAGGAACATGGACATCATGGATAAAGTTCATTAAATTACTTGTAGAATGACATCTGTTATAATAATTTTAACAATTCCTTGCAGGACTTTGAGCTGATTCAAGGCTGATTAATAGTTGCCAGTTTTATTTGGAGTTTATAGTGTGTGAGATAGTGTTGTCTTACAGTGTATTTTCAGGTTTTGAATTTTATTTAGATACTTGTGAAAGTGTGATTGTCCATGGTCACCGCAGGTTTACTGCTGCCTGATTTCACGAGTGGCTTGTGGTGGCAGTGCATTAAATAATGAGCTTTTAAATAATGAGCATTAAATAAATGCATCTGTTGGTGCCCTTGTCTTGGGGCAAGGCATTGCACCAGCCCTCAAACACTGCTGTGAGAACCAGTTTGGTCTCTTACTTTCATAAATGCATAAACCATGACTTCTTTGACAGGGAAATGTTCTTAAACCCAACCTCAGCTGACAGCTCTCAGTGTTGTGGATGATATGGATGTACAGGTTGGCAGGCAGCATATGTATTTCTTTTGCTGTTGCTGTTATGAAGAATTATTAAGTTGCTGCTCTTTGAGAGCGCTACAAAGTATAGATTAAAGATACACTTGAAAAGGTAGCAGTGCTTTAATCTGAATTTGAAGCAGTCCAGTTCTTTAAGATGATTGTTTTACAGCTTTGCTTACAGTAATTTTTCTCAGCAAAGGCAAAATGGCAAGTTATTAATGCATATCATTTAAAATGTGAGTTGTGGAGTTTCAGTTTCTTATTTCAGTGTAGTACTCTTCAACTGCTGGCTGAAAGACATAATTAGGGAGAATATGTTGTGTAACATTTTTTCTAAAATGACTTGTCACATAGTATGGAAACAGGAAAATCATCTCAGTCGTGTTGGACAACTTCTGATATATTTGCTGTATTTCACTAAGAGGGGAAAGAATTACACATGCCAGTAGCCAATAACTACAAAACAGTTTCCTAATTGTCCTCTGGAAGGTTTTGAAGGCAGTGGAAAGATTTAAGTTCATCTCCTGTTTCTTTTTGCACTTGTTAATTGATTTCCCAGAGTCAGTTATTTGAAAAATATTTTAAAAGTAGTAGAAAGTGTTGTTTGTATCATCAGATTTTGTTTTGTGTAATCTTTTTTCCTTTTTCAATATTTGACCTGCTTTGACAGGACTTGTGGACTTCCATTATATCAAAAGTTATTGTCACGAATTCCTGAGATAATGTGTTGTTTACAAAGAGAGTTCAGTATTGGGTTCATGTTCTCTAAAAACTACAAAGGTCGAGTGTAAGATGCAGAATTTAAGTAAGATTTTACCTGAATTTTCCTGTAATTACATCTTTTGAGAATTCACCTAATCAAAGCTTCATTTCAGACAATATAGTGGATGTGAGGTAAAGCCTCCGTTTTAAAGGATTTTACAAGAATTGAGATTTTATTTATCTCCTGATGGAAGAAGCACCTGGATTAAAAAAAGAAAATTATTATGAAAGCTTCTGGTTTGTTTTTTAAAAGCATTTCAAGCATTGATAATTATAATAAGGGAGCTTGGCTCACCCGAGTAAACGTGCATTAAAGACGGGTAATTAACACATTTATTTCCTCCATACTGAAGTATTTTTAAGTTAAGCACTGTGAGGTGTAATCCTGCTGGCACAGTGGGAGTGTTTTATATGAGCAATGCTCATTCTGTATGATTCTGCAGCTTGGTGTCTGTAGGTGGGACTGTTGGAATATGCAGGTATTTTCTGATAAAAGCTGATGTTTTCATCTTCTGCAGGGACATGCTGATAACAAACTTGGATGCATCAATGAGCTATGCTGAGCTCTGTGATGAAGTGCATGAGATGTGTAACTTGCAGCAGGAACAGCCAATTACCCTCAAGTGGATTGATGATGAAGGTATTGGGCTGAAATGCTTCTCAGGGTTTGTTGTTCACTGTGGTACAGAGAAGGGGCATTGAGGAACTTGTATGAACAAATATCATGCTGTGGAGTTTTTTTTATTTCTAAATACCTCACTACAGAGCCCTGTCCCAGAGCAGGAAGCTTGCAGGAATGAAACTTAAGACATCAGGGTTGATTGCAGTAGTGCCTGACTTCACTTCTGCAGAAGCACCTTGTCAAAGTCAGGGCCTGCAGAACTAGAACTGAATACAGAAAGGTGGAAAAATACCAGACTGGTTTGGCTAATAGTTTTCATGGTGTGCTTTGGTTTTTTAAATAGCTGTCTCAGCTGATAGTGTTGTTTGAGTAAATGGAATTTCAACGTACTGACCTTGGAAGGACTTAGCTGGTAGTCGAAGACAACTCAGCCCTTTTTAAGACACCAAGGACAAGTATTAATACTCCTAAATTTTACTCTGTATATTTTGAATACCAAGAAGGACAGAGGCACCTGTACCAACCTCAGTTTCATGGTGGTTTAATAAGAAGTAACCTGATCAGAAGGCCATGGAAGATAATTACATTGTCTGTGCTTAGCTAGTTGAACTACATGCCTGCTAATAAAGGAAGATTATTGCAGGGAAGAAGAAAACCCCCTGAGTTTTGAGTTGGAGGATTCTAAGACAGGAGTTCTTTCAAGTGTGTGTTTCTTGGTTGGGCTCTCTGTTGTGTTGGCTTTTGGAAGTTTACTTAAATTAAAAAGAATTTATTTAGTCTCTGTTCTAGTAAGTATTTTCCTCTAGTCTTGGTTAAATACCTGTACAACCTTTCTCAGATTCCTGGGTCTGAGTGGTTGAGTTTCAGCCAATCTGCTGTGTTGACTGTTACTGATCCTCCTGGGTTTTGTGAGTTATCCTATTTCTGCATGCAAGTGTTTCCACTTATTGCCACATGGAATTTAAGTTCATTTGACTGATTGCACAAACAGATGTTCTCTTTGAACTAACTAAAAGCAAACAATTGCCGATGGCTTAATGAATAAACAAAACCTACCAAGAGATGAAGAAAATAGATTTTCTGTTGGGCTTTTGTAGTGTTTCTTTGTTTTTGACAAGATCCAAAAGGTTTGAACTATGAATAGCTCACTCATGATAAAATCCTGTAAACATACAAAGAATATGGATTGTTGATTTGCAGTACAAATAATTCTTTTGTCTTTCATGTTGCATTATTGCTGCATTTATAGATCATCAACAGCAGTAGCCTACAAAGAGATGTAGCTGGGCCCAGGATTCATAATTTTACAAAATAAGAACATTTTTTAAAAATAAAAAATTAAAGTTCAAATGTGGCTTGACACTGGTGTCATCTCTTGGCCTGGATATCATAAGGTCACCTGTCAGCCAAGGTGTGCTGCAGGAAGGTGGCTGCTCCACAAAGGGACAGGGGTTCAGAGTGACACCCTTGCCTCTTTGCTGGCTCTCAGTGCATTGTGACGTACTGTACTTTACGTGTGTCTGCTTAAGTGGATTTATGGATTAATTATCCAGTTTTAACAAAAATAACCCTCCCAAGGTAATGCTGATAATGTGGCCACCAGCAGACATCAAGAAAAAGGGGGGGGGGATCTTTAGGCATATCTGTTCACTTTCATTCTCTTGTTATCCTATAGGGTAGTTCTGTCTACTCAATTTTGATGAAATTGGAAGGAATGATTGTGTTGTTCCATTTTGGCTTTGATCAAAATGCCAGCTTAATATCAAGTGATTGAAAGAAAGGCAATACCTGCAGCTGGTACATTTTTTACTAATTGAAATTCTTCAGTGGTAAATTTGCCTGTGTGGTTTTTTTTTTTGTTAGGTGACCCCTGTACCATCTCATCTCAGATGGAGCTGGAGGAAGCATTCCGTTTGTATTGTCAGAACAGAGACCAAGGGCTGATCATTCATGGCAAGTATTGCACAGTTCAGGAGCCCCTGTGTGTCTGATAATCCCAGCAGCTGCTTAAGTGGCAGGTTGGAGTGACTCCCTTGCATGTCAAGTATCCTTTGTGTAGCTGCTGCCCTGGAGTTTGGTGCTGAGGAAGGAAGTGGAGCTCAAAGCTGAATCTGTGCAGGAGGCTTTGAGTTCAGCACTGCACAGATCTGTTTGTGCTTTACTCCAGCATAAGCTCCTGTCAGTCTAGAACCAAATTTTGATTACATCATTTCTCACGTAGAATTATTTAAAGGCTTCCAAAAACTGTCTGTGTGTAAATATATTCAAGAATCAAGGAGAAAGTACTACTGAGAATCTTTTACCTTAAAAATTTTAATGTTTTTGTTTTAGTTTTCCCAAGTACTCCAGAGAAACCCGGCATGCCTTGTCCAGGAGAAGATCGTGAGTACTAAAATGTTCTCCAATTCTAGCTAAACTTTTTTTTTTGGTCACATGGAAAAGAAATATATTAAAGGATTTTCATAATCTAGTGCTACATATGTGTGTTTCTGTTTTGTTTTCTTAAAGAATGCAAAATGTTTTACATTTTGTCAAGAGACAAATTGCATAAATCAGTGTTGCAGCAGTGTTTTAATGTTTCTGAGGATTAATGCTGGTTTTTGTTGTTGATACATTCAGAGGAAGAGACAACAGGATTTTAGATGCCTATTTGAATGTAGGCCTTTGTTTTTTTTGTGGTTCTTTTGGTTTTTTAACTTTCAGGGAAAAGAAATGATGTGCTGAAGAGGAAGATACAGCCATTTTAATAAAAAGGTTATTAATCTCTATAAAAATAATCCTGTGAGAGGTGGATAAACCTCCAGAGGAAGGACACATAATTGATATGGTTTACCTGTATTTGTAATAACCTGAACTGCACAGGGCTAAAAGGATTAAATAGCTCTATAGTCAGTTCTCATTACAGAGGGATGGCATCAGGACTTTGGTTCATATCTTGGTAAATGTTAAGGAAAGGAATGAGAATAATTGGGTGCTGAAGGTACCAGATGATGCTTGGCTGCTCACAGGAGTATGAAAAAAAACTAACTGAGGAATTTGAAGGGTCTTTGCTCTTCTCTTTGAGAAATATGAGAGGAGATAAAACTAATTGCTGATAAGAGCAAGTAATACATACTAGGAGAAAAGTACTTGGTGAGGATTTACACTGACAGCCTGGCTAAAGATGAGTAGTGCAGTGGTAATAGTTGTGAATGCTGTTTTTAATCAGAGAAAGATTGCTAATATGCTAATAAGTTATCTATTGAGAACTTCTATGAGGATGGAGAGAGGTGAAATAAATACCTAAAAGAGTTCAAATACGATTTTCTACATCTAACTTCATCTAACTGCAGTAAATGAAAGGTTGACTGTAAAAACCAGGTAAGTTTTCATGTTGATTAGGTTATTAAAATTGTCTTTTAGAAAAGAAAAAAAGAAAGTAAATGTACAACATTAATTCCTCTAATTTTCTGAACAAGGAGAGCAGATAAAGGCTCTTCTACTGTGATTAGAAGAGTTAAAGAAATTATCCATGAGACACCTAATTTAATGAACTCATTAAAGGTGTAGATATTCTAATAGGAAAGTTTTTTGTGTTAATTTGTTCGAAGTTTGAGTTCTCTCAAGCCACGAGATGAGCTGCAGAAAGCACAGCTGAGTGTGGCTCAGCTGACCTGGTTATTGTGTCTGTAGGGTATTTCTCCCTGTGTGGTTTTACAGGTCACGTTGAATCACACTCAGATTGTTTAAAAATCCTGTTCAGTTGGATGTGCTTCATAAGGGATCTCTGGTCAGGTTTCTTATGGTTTCATGAATTAATTTGATGCACATTACCTCTTTGCATCTGTGGGGCCTGCATGGAGTTGGCCCTAGTGGCCTAGGTGTAACTATTTTTTGCAACAGAGCTATTGAATTGTATTTAAATTGTAATTTTGCATAGACTAATACATTCAGTATTGTTGCTTGTTAGCCAAAGGCCCACAACAAATATCTGCATTGCACTTGGACTGTAAGGGAATGTTAGTGGAATTGGTTATACAGTTTATTTAAGGAACTATTTATTTTGTCAGGACTGAAATATTTGATTTGCTTCAGAAAATATTAATCCTGTTTAAATTTCTTATTTTGTGTCTTCATCGCTGCAGTTATGTTCATAGGAAATCCCTTTAAAAGTGAGAATATTATGTAATATATGGATATGTTTTCTGGAGCATCACGTTTGCACTATAAAGGAGCTTATGTGTTTGCCTCAGGTTTTTTCCAGAGACAAGTAAATAGTGAAGTAGTTGGTCTATCCAAAATGAGCTTCTACTTAAATTAGCAGTTGTAAGTGTGGGTTGCTCATTTGTTACAAAACTACAGACAGTTTGAAATGGAGTTTTTAAATAAAACTGTTCAATTGTGGAATGATTGCATTTCCAATCTGTTGCTCAGATGTCTCCATGTTAGGTCATGGAGTGGCTCTTTCCAATAGTTTGTGGTCTTCTGAAGTGCAAATCTCCATTTCTGTAGGATTGTAGGGTTTTTCTTTCCAGCTCCTTCAGAACAATAATACTTTGGAAGAAGAGTGCAGGAATACAGACTGGAGGGTTTGCATTTATGTTGAAATTTAATTATAGAGTTGCTACCTATCCTCACCTTTGTTAAATTGATATGGTTTTGAGATTGTACCAGCCAGCAAAGCTTGAAATAAAAGCCTGTAATGCATTAATGAAATAAACCAGATGCCTAATATTTCAATGCCATTTGCATGACTTAAGGAAAGTTTTTTCTGTGCTTGAAGAACCTTTGTTCTTATCTTGATGTGGTGCTGTCTGTGAGACAGAATTTGCACAGTCTCCAGCATCTGCATTTGTATTGTCTCTGTATTCCTTTGCTGCTGAATTTCTGTGCTTGTTGTTGGAGCCAGCCCCAGCTCCCAGAGTAAGAGCACAGCTGTGGTTACGAGCAGCCCCTCTCCCTGAGCTGGCTGTGCTGGCAGTGCTGCTGGGAGGTGACAGCCTTGCTGAAACATCTCCCATCCCTTCCCAGACACTGAATGTGACCTCTCCCGGGCGTTCCCAGCATCTGCCGGACTGGAGCCTTGGGTGCTCCATCAGTGTTTCCTGATAAAGATGGCAGACTTTTAGACCAGTCCTGCATTTGACTTTTACTTTTGCAGTGGATGAGCAGTTCTTTCAGAATGGAATAAACAAGGTTGTCTCAGAGGCGTTCGGTGTGTTCTCTCCTGTGCCTCGAGGTGCCAGCGCTCCTGACAGCGTGTGTGGATCCCAGCAGCTGATTGGCAGCTTTATAACTTAGTTATTGGAGTCTCAGCTTATTTACCCTGACAGATCTTGATCTGATTTATCACTCTTGGTGCTGCAGTGCATTGTGTAACACAGCACGTCCAGCTGAACAATTCCCATCGATTTGTAGGACTTCCCTAACGGAATTGCTGGCTTTATCAGAGAAATACTTGTTTGGGTGACATCAGCTCCTTGACATCCATGCCATGTTTTAGTTGTGCCTCAGCTGCTAGCTACAGCCTCTCAAGGGAGCCAGTACCACCCGTGCCTGGATACATGAGGCAGAGATGTGAAAGGGAGAGACGGGGGTAACCAGTCTTCCATTAAATATTTGCTCTTAATGTTCGAGCTGATCCTGCCTATTGTCCTTGGTGTCTAATGGTATTCACACAGCGGCATCCGTGGAATAAAGGGAAAATGTTTCATTTCATACCTACTACGTTGTAAAGAATTCCATGCTGAAGAGGCTAAAGAATAAAAGCCAGTGAGTAATGCATGCTTTTTCTGTAGATTTTGTGTCATCATTGTGGTTGCTGTTGTGAGCGGCGGGCACTGACGCGGGCTGTGTGTACGTGTGCTGCAGGAGAGGAGAGAACTCAGCATTTTGGTTATGGTACAGTCGCTGTGCCTGCCACCCTCCTTTGCAGCCATGGATTGTTACAAATGCAGAGATTCCTGCTGCCTCTGTGCGTAGGGATGTGGCTGAGAGACCTCCTGGAAATACTGATAAAATTGCATTGAAAGGACTCCTGGGGAATGTATTTTAGGAGGAGAGGAACGGAAGAGTGAGTGATGCTGCTGCTGCTAATATTGGAGATTAATGAAGGAAATGTATCCCAAAAACCCTGACGGTATGTGCTCAGGGCCTGTTTATTGTAGGATTGCTGATCTAAAGGCTAACCATTTAGGAGCATCGTTTTCTGAGGCCTTTTTGTTGAATTTTGCTTAGTGGATGGTCTTGATGGCTGTTTTTAATTGCGAAATACTTGTTTTGAATTAAGGGTTACTTAGTTTCTAATATTGTCAGAACAAACTGTGCTAGTTCACTTCTGCTTTACAAATAGATCTGTGTATTTAATATTAAAATTCATCTTGGGTTTGGATAGCTAGTGCCAGCAAATTTTAGGGTTGTTTTGCTGTTGGCTTCGTTAAATAGGAGAATGCAGAGTAGGAAACCTTTAAATTAATTAGCAAGAGAATGAATGTGTTTTAAATGTTTTAGCACTTACTATGTTAGTGTGATAGTTTTTATTATCTAATATTTCTGGCTGATTTTGCTGCCTTATTTTTTTGGTAATGATTACACTGTGTTGTGCATGTCTCCTGTGCTCTTTGTTTATCTGCTCAGTATTTTAGCATTAGGTGTTTGGACTTCATTTTCCCCCCAAGCCATCTTTCTTGAAAATTTCATCATAGGCTTGAGTAAAGGTATCGTAGTAACCTAATTATTGTTGTGGGCTTTTTATTTTAGGTATAGATATTTGATTTTGCCTTATGTCCTGCCTGATACTGTGAAATAGCTTTAAAAGGCTTCTTGCTGGAGTAGTGTGGCCTGTAAATATTTTTCTAGCTCATAAGGCAGGTTTTTCCCTTCATTTGTTACTGTATTGGCAGCAGTGATTAGGTTATTCAGAGCACGTGAACCAATTTAATCCCCCAATGAAGAAAAGAACTATTGCCACCATAGAGACTGTTCTGAAGACGTAGATTGGATTGCACTGGATAATTAGGCAATTTTGAAACTGCTAGTAACCCTCTCCTGGATTTTAGTAATTGAACTGGGGGGAGGGAGGGACTGTACTATTTTAATGTAAGATATTTTTGCTTAGGATTCAAAAATAGCTGTGTCATAGTTTCTCAAGAATACCTGAAATTTCTTCCTCTCTCTTAACTGCACCACATTTGTGTCATATGTCACATATTTGAAGGAGAGACAGATTGTGAGGCAGCATAAGTTACTGAGAACAGAATTGTAGTTAAAGGTCTGGTTTGCTTATAATAATTTCATGATTTTTAATTCTAAATAATCTGAACACTTTTCTTAGCTATGAAATGTCCAATAAAGAATAAAGGGCTGGACCTTGCTTTTTATAATTCAGGCATAAAATTATAAAGCACAAATATGATTGTGGGATTTGAGATCTGCTCTTAATTAAAGGTGCTGGATGTCTTAGCAGATGTTTGTGTTACAATTTATAAACTATAGACTAAAACTACAATGGACTGAGGATTGCATGGGCTGATTTTTAAGGTGTCATAGCAAATACTCTGTGTTCTTTTTTCTTTATTCCACTTCCCCTCTCCTAGCTCAGGATGTAGTATATTAAATGCAGAAAGGATGTCACCTGGTTTCAGAAAGCTTCTCTTTGATGTAATGTCTAGTTCCTCTCCCTGTGTTATGTCTCATATTTTCTTATAAATTGGTAAATCCACTCTTGATATTCAGGCACTTGGGTGACTAAATGGGCAAGGAGGTGGTGGAGCTTTTTAATTTTGCTGGAATTAGTGAATATTTGTGGGCCTGCTAAACCCCAGTTAGGCCTGTGTGTTTCAGTAGCTTGGAAGAGCTGTTTAATATGTAGGCTCCTCATTTATACAGCCAAGGGTAATGATATATTGTTATACTTGGCTTCTGTGTGATACTTTTGGAAATTAGTTGCTCTATGCAAGTTCTGTTTTTTTATGTTGAACTGAGCCACAGAATTCACAGCAGAGGCCTGCAGGGCAGGTATATGGGCTCTTCAGCATTGATCTCCTGGATTTTGGAGTTGCTGTGAGAAACCAGATTGTGTGTGAGATTCCATTTGGAGTGGAGAGCACCAGGAGCAAACCTTGGGAGGCTCTGGCAGCACTCATAGCCTCCCAGGGCTTGCAGTAGTACAAGTCTGGGGGGTGAATAAAGCAAAAAGCAGCAAACTTGAGGCTTGCTGACAGGGTGGCTCCCAGGAGAGGCTCAGGAGAGCCCTGAGCACTGTCAGGGACAGAAGGGTGAGCAGACTGTGCAGTTCATCCTGAAACCACATGGGGAAGGAGCTGCCATGGGAGCAGAAAAAGGCAAAACTGATCTTCTCAATATTGACCAGAAAGTGCCTCATTTGTAACTCGAGTTCCACTGCTGTTCCTCCTGCATCTGTTAGGGCTCGTCCTTGAATTGTTAGCTGGGGATGTGTTTAAAAGGAAACCAGAAGCTATTTCAAGGCAGTACTCCAGGATTTTAGTATGGCCTTTATTATTACAATAAATTACTACTACTGCCAATACTATTCTATGCTTCTTCCAATAATTTATATTCTTTTCTGGTGCTTTTCAGTAAAGCAGTGCAGGTGCCCTGTGACTGGCACAAGACTCCCTGTTCTTTACTTTGTCAACTCTGATCCAAAGTTACTGAACTTTAATTTCAGTTTCATTCCAGGCACATGTTTTGGAAACTTTTGGTAGTTCTGTGATGATCAGCTTCATGTGCAGTAGCACTTTGCAGTACAAGTAGAATTGTCCAGGTAACTCTGAAATGAGGGGGAAATGGGTGGATGGAACAGGTCACAGCCAGTGGAATGTTTCAGTGCAAGAAGACAAGACTAGGACTTCAACTTAAATAAAGACAATTGATCAAATATGCTACAATTAATTTAAAAATCATGTTTGGCATAGGATAAGAGAAATCAGTTAACCATTTTCTAAAGGACAAGAAGCCAGGGAAATTGGACTCTTCAAGCAAAATCTGCTCTAATGTTTTCTCAGGGGTTTGTCACTAGCTAGCTTTTTGTTTTTCCTTTGACTTTTTCCATAGACATGTCATAATTTGCTTTTTAAGGTAAAAAAAGAGTAGGTGAAAACTAGACCTGACCAAGTTTTAACTGATGACACTTGAACAATGTGGGTTCAGTTCCTTCTGATTGCTGTCTCACTCGGTCACAGGAATGGACTTCTCCTCCCTTTCAGTTACCCACAGGTATGAACTACACGTGCTCAAAGGATGAACATTTTCTTGGAAATGTGAGCTCTCAGGTCTAGGGTAAGACTCCCAGCAGGTCTTAAATCTTGCAGGCTGCTGATGAGATACAGCAGAACCAAATTCCTGCACCAAACTTCATTAGGCTGCTCCTCACTTTTTTCGTTGCTTTCTTCAGTGATTCCAGGGTGTATAAAAGACAGATTTTCTGTTATCAGACTTTTATTTATAATAGAAAGCATTGTTTCATGGATGTACTAAGATATAGAAGTTTGTTTAAGAACAAAACAGTGGCCTGAAATTGACTGCAGATGCTACAGATTGCTTATGTGTTCAGAACTTCATTTTGATGTACTTCTGTCCTAAGGTAGCTAAATAAAAGAATTAAATATTTTAAATAAGTATTGGCTCAGTTCTCTTTCAGCTTGATCAAACATTTTAATGCAGCTCCTAAATGATGCTAATAGAACATTAAATTCACTTTTCATTGCAGTAAATCTTTTACTGAAAGTGATTTTTATTTTGGGAGAATTAATGATGCAATCATCAGAAAAAGCCTTTGGACTTACTATTAACCATGCAATGCAAGTTTGGTTTTAGGGCTTATGTGTCCAGTGACTTTGTAACCAGAGGAGCCAAAGGGCTGTGAATTGAAAATTGCTTAGAGGCCCCAGTCAGAGAAAGGAAAAATGAACCTTTTTTCTTTCCTAAACAAAAATGTTCATCACCTTCAGGAGCAAGGACTCACCACCAGTTATCTTCTGGCCCTTCTCGCAACATTCTTTCAAATCAGAGCAGCAAATAGAGCAGCAGCTTATCCTGTGTCCTGTGTCTGAGCCTTGCAAACAGCAGAAGTGTTGGCACAAGAGGCTGAGCAGGGAAGGGCATCAGCAGGTTGTGGTCACTGATGTGCCAGAGATGTTCAGAACCAGGACATGGTCACTGCTGGGGCAGCAGCCACTCTCTGGACTTAGTGACCATTTCTTGAGTAACACTTGGTTTATTTTGTTATTTTCAAGTACATCTGATAAGTTGCACGTAAAATCAGACTTGTGAGTCAGAGGCTCTGTCCAAATGAGCTGTTGGCACTGCTGTATTCGTGGCATTGTCTTTGGAGGTGTGACTTTGTCACCTTGCAGTGCCACAGAGCCATTTTAGCAGCAGGATTTGAAGGTGAACATCCAAGAGCTCGGGCATGAGGGGCCACTGGGGGTGGGTGCAGTGCAGGTGGGACTCAGCTGCCCCTTCTAGGGCACTGGGGAAGGATGTTCACCCAGCTGTGCTGCAATAAATGCTGCTGCTCTGTGGGACATTTGTTTCCTTGGTGGTTCTGCACTGATCCTATACTTCCTTGGTCATTGTTGCTGTCTTAACTGTGCTTTTTCTTCACAGACTTTGTAGTTAATTTTAGTGTCTGTTGGAAAAGAAAAGGATGGGGAGATGGTTTCCCAAGTGCTAATCAGCCTTAAATTAAATTTTAAAAAGCTATCTTCTGACCATTTAATATTTTGCAATAACTGCAAGGGGTCAAAGCATTTAATACCTCCATATTGTTAAGGGTACTCTTTTCATTTTCCAGCTTCAATTGTATGCAGCAGCTTATTCATAATAAAAAGAAGGGACACTTAACATCCAATGTATGTCTTAAAATTGCTTTCTGAAGCATGTAAATTGTTTCAATGTACCTGTTTGTAGGAAATTAAATAACAGATGTCGAGCAATGGGCTATCAAAGTGTACTTTGGAATTTAGTGTCCAAAAAAATGTGTTCTACCTTTTATATGTAATTTCTTTATCAAGTCCAGTATATCTGAAATGCCAGTATCAATTTTCCCCTTGTAATTCATGAGTTGGTTTTGAAAGAATGCTCACTTGTGTGCTCAGCACAACATTAAAAGAACAAAACAAAAACTGGGCATTCTGGTAGTGTCCAGCTGGCAGGCTGGGTAATTGGCCTGTAAACAAGTTGTATTAATCTCTGAGAAGTGATTTGCAGCAATAGCAAATTACCTCTGTGCTCAGGATAGGAGCAGATTTCATTAGGGCTGGATCACATAAAAGCCAGCTTTGGAATTGCATTTGGAAGTCCAAATGAAGAGGGAGTAATTTTTGTGGCCATCTTAGTGCCCTTCATTGGTGGAAACCAACTGTGTTGTCATTTGGAAAGGAATTGTGCCTCCTGTTTTCCCCTGCTTCTCCAAGTTACATTTTTCAGCACCAAGTTCTCATTCTTTCTGTGAAGTTCTGCAGACCTCGTTATATTATTGGGGAGCATCTTCTGTGGATAAATTAATTTGGAATTAACACTGAACAGTAGACATTGCTTGTCAATTAACATCCAGTTAAATTTTGTGTGTTCGTGTTTTTCCTTAGAGCTTTTTTCTACAATATTTTTTAAAAGATGAGGAAAGAAGCCCAGACCCAGTCCTAGAAAATGTCACTGGAAAGCCAATATCAAATCTATTTGCAGGGTTTCCTGTGCACCACTGTTAGTGATGTAGTTGCACAGTTTGACAACAGAGGGAAGAATTGCACAGCAGCAACTGTCAGTTGTTCCCCACTGCTTTTTAGGTAGAGGCAGCTGGTTAATTTTATTTTGAGTACTTTTATTTCCCTTGTACTCTTACTTTGAAAAAGGCTATGTTTTTTTCTTTCAATTTTCTAATCTTGGAAGTACATAAAGTTCTGCACCTTCATTCTATTTCAAATATATATTTGTGTTCCCCAATTAAAAATTGTTATCCCTGCTAAGAGCTTAAAATAGACTTGATTTTTTTTGTCTAAACGTTTTCAGATACAAAATGAGGGTTTGAAAGAATTTTTTTTTGTTAGGCAATGTCTTGTGTTTAATATTAATCATCAGAAAAGATTACTTTGTTTAATTAGGAGTATATCATCTCCATCAGACTGCAAGCAGCCAACTAGAACTCCTTAATGAGTTAACTGATGTGTGCTGTGAAATAAATTAAAAAAATAGCCCTTTTCAATAAGCTCAGTAATTAAATAATCAGACTTTGTGGTGGCATTCCTTCTTCTAGGTATCTGGGATCAATCTTGTAAAAACTTGGTTTAGTTCTTGGTTACCTGGAATCACAGAATCCATTCCTTGTTTTATTTTGAAGTGTTCTAGAAACATGTCCCTGAAAATGCTGTTTGGGTTCATTTTGTCATGTGAAGGGATGAGATGCCAAGTCAGATGAGAGCTTTGTTCACACAACGCTGACAATAAATTGTTTCTTAACTCAAGGTATGCACTTACTGCCATTTTATGAATCTGATTATTGTTCAGGGTGGATTCTTTGATCTGGTAGAGCTCTAGCTGGGACTTGTAGCTGATAATGCTTCAAAATAACAATGATCTTGAAAACTCAAACTGCTTTTTATAGCCTGGCATTATCCTTGGGGGAGTTTCTGGGAAGGATGTCCCCTCTCATAAGGTTCCTGCCTGCTCAGTTTTCCAGGGGTTGAGGTCTCTGGCAGCACCATGTGGTGCATCAGCCACTTGGCCCAGTTTTGGATCCTCAGTGAGCAGGAGGGTTTTGTTCTGTCATAGAAATTTAATCCTAATGTGTAGTAATAATAGAACGTGTGCTATAAAGGTGTGTCTTGCAGGGATTGCTGTTTTCTCATTTTTTACCTTGGCCCCTTTTGGAGCCAGGGAATAGGAAATAGGGATTGATTTGCCTCAGCCACTGCACTGAACCATGGCAGTCCTGGAGATCAGTTGTAGGGGTTCCCACTTTTTAAAGCTGGTCTATATTAAGCTCAGTTTTTGTTAGACTGTTGCCTCACAAGTACATGATATAAACCCCTGTCTTTGATTTAATATTTATCATTAATTAGGGAGGTGACTTGCTCCTGTATTTACAGACTTCATCAGCACAAGCTGCTCGTTAACTTATCATTCACTTAATATTCCTTGTGTCAGTGATAAGCTAATGTTCAGATCACAGATGTATTACATTGCCTCCATATGGTGCTTTGTCTAATGAATTAACTAACTATTTTGGAAGAAAAAATCCTTGTGGAGATTTTTTCCTCTTGGTGAGAAGTCACCCTAGAAATGGTGGAAGGGTTTTCCATTGGTGTTTGTGGTTGAGCATATTTTGGTTAAAAACTTGCAGTCTTTTTGCTAGGGTCTCATTGTAATTTTCTTTGCACTTGAGAAAAGTTTGCTTTAAAGTTCATATTTGGCAGCTTTTGAAGAGTTGTTTGAGTCAGATGGCCATATCCAGTCTACATCTCTGTTCCAGTAGCTGTGTCTTTGCCACTTTGGGTGTGCAGTCCTTTAGCTGCTTTGAGGAGCTGGTTGCTTCTCTTTTTTCCAAATTGTTAACAATTACTTTAATAGTGCAGTATCTGTTTCAGATGCTTGCACAGTAAACATTTGCACATGCAAATAGAGTAGGTATGAATGTTTGGGGATTTGGCACTGTAGATATGTGGAATCACAGAAACTTCAGTGCTTCCTTTGGAAGGACAAAAATAGAGGATCTAAAATCAGACCCAGTATTGCAGCCAGTGTTCACACATTGCGTGTCAGTAGCCTGTGAGTTTTGGCTTGCTCAATATAATGTTAAAATAATTTCTTGACAAAGAAACTTTTTACTACTTGCATTATCATTTGACACAGAAAATGTCTCTGTCTTTTTCTGTTAAAAAAAGGTCTTCATCTCTGATGAAGTGTGGATGTTTGAAACTTGAAAGTAACATTAAAGATGAAAATTTGAGATGCTTTTGCATTGGTTCCTGAGGATTATAAATGTACAGTCTGCTTCTTTCTGACAAAGTATCAGTTATAAATCAAGTCTGTCAGAGTCTTTATAGCTCCTGTGCCCCACGGAACCCACCTGTACCAGCTGTGGGAAGCTGCTGACCCTGGTGGTGTGCAGGGCTTGGCTGTGTCACCCCTACAGCTGTGAGCAGCTCTAAAAGGGACCCCTGTGGCACAACACTTAATATTAAATACCAAACTCTCTAATTAGCCATTCACACAGAAGCTGCTCATCTGCATTTAAACAGTCACAACAAAAGTAACTTGGAGTAGATGCTGGCTTTGGCTTAAGCAGATTAAATGATTTGTTATGTTTAGAATATATTAAAAATAATCGTGGACCTGCACTTGACCTGCCTGAACAAAAGAAATATTTACTGTCAAGGTAAAAATGAAGTCAAATGATGTAATTCTGCAGACTTAGAACGTGTTGAATGTTGATGTGTGAGGTGTTATCAGTACCAAACACGTCTCACACTATCAGTACCAGCCATCCTTTGTGCGTGTCCATGGAAGGTGCCAGGGCAGAGCAGCAGCGCCATTTCCCCGAGGAGCTGCTCCTTTAACAGCTCTGTCCCTCTCACCTGAGCCAGAGCACGGAGCTGCAACGGGATTATGATCATGTGAGGGAAAACAGACAGGGCTGGAGGGAAGGGAGAGGCAGCAGTGAAAGCACATCCTGCCCCAGCCGTCACTCACGGCCGCCTTAAAAAATCCAAATCCCCAGGGCTTGTGGCTGTGCGTTGATATTTAGTAAAGCAAGATTGTTCTGAGTCACAACTCGCTTACCCTGCTGTGCGTGCTGCTGCTGGGCTGCCATGCTGCTGCCTTACACCTTTCTGGTTTCTTCCCTAGAATCCATCTACCGCCGGGGAGCCCGAAGATGGAGGAAGCTGTACCGAGTGAATGGGCATTTGTTTCAAGCCAAACGTTTTAACAGAGTGAGTACTGTTGCACGAAACGTTGGGGTTTGCTCATGTTCTGTGCTCATTGTTTGCCTCAGTCTGTGCTTTTTCTGTGTTGGAGTGTTGGGAAGAAAGGAAAAGCAGGATGCTTGTTGATGTGACATTTCGGGCTCTGTGGTGTTATTCGAGTCATAACGAGCAGGCAAAACTTGGCAGTGTTTGAATTTGAGTTAATACAGGATTGGTGGAAATTATTTATTTTTAAACTCCAAAATACTATGTTTGGGACTGTTTAAGCTGATACATCCTTGGAGCAGCTTCTCCTCTCTCCACTCCTGTGATTTTGGTTGCTTGTTAGCAAAATCTTTTACCTTCAGAACACTTTGCCACCCATGAAAGTTACAGCTGCTGATGTGAGCTTTAACTGTTCAGTATCTGGGGGACTACACAATCCAATAATTTTAGAAAGATTTTTCATTGAGCTAAAATACAGCTGCGTTTGGAGAGCCTGATTTAATCCACATAAGCAAGTGAATGTGGCTTTAAGGCTGAGACACCTCCTTCACTTATCCCATTATGCCTAAGTATTGCAGCATATATATAAATGTGCTTGGGGGAATTCCACACAAAACTGAGTGCACTCAGAAGAGTTAACTCTTTCATTCAGCAGGGACATTTTTTCTAATAATTGAAATAAGAGTTTTTTCTAAAATTTCCTACCCCAAAAATGCACTGAAAGGAGGAAAAGCCCCTTAAAGCTCAGCGTTTTATCACTAAATATATTTAAAATATCATATATATGAATTTTCACATGAATTAGTATAATGTACTACAGGAATAAAATAATTAAATTTGTTGTATGAAAGTATACTTTTAATGTTTATTTACTACATAATACCAACATATTTCCTTTGAAACACTGGAATGCATACTGCCACATTAATAATCCAGAATGTTATAGATAATGATGTTTTATTTGCAGTGAGGCAAAGAGTGAATATACACAGAGATTTTGATATGTCATTAGGACACCCACTTTGGGATGTCCCAATCCTAAGCAAGACTGCTTTTATACCTGCATCCAAGTGACATCGTACAGAGCCAGAACAGAAATCACATCCAGCTGAAGTTAGTAAGCAGGTTGCCATAAACTGTAAAATGTGACATTAAAATGGATAAATTAATGAGAAATTATGGTCATGTCTGCATTACTGAATTCAATACCAAATTTCAGTGTTGATGGAATTTTTAAGGCTGGAGTATTGCCTTAAGGATTTTTTCCTGTTTCAGAGTAACCTTTTGCAACTTTTTCATGTCATTCAGATAAATGAACACATGCAAAAATTTACATTTTAATCTTGTTGAACATAACATAAAGGTGAACTCTCTGACACAGCTTTGACTGCATGTGAGAGGCATGAAAGGGTTACCTGAATTTCTGATGGAATTCGGGACCTGCCCCTACTTCCAGGGCCTGACAGGTTTTATTTAGTCTTAATACTACTGCTGCAAAACCTATAAAAGGATACTGAAGGAAGTCTGGTGGGCCAGGAATTTTGGAAGAGGTGGCAATAGATGTCCCAGGCTTCCTCTCATCAGGCAGTTTTTGGGTTGTTTTTCTTTCCTCTGGGCAGTGCAGTTTGGGTTTCTGCTGATTGAGAAGGACTGGCTGCACAGATGAGGGGGATGGAATTAAGTCTTGTTTTCTACAGCTGCCAAAATACAACAAGAATTTCATACCGATATAAAAATGCTTGTTTGGGGAAATGCTCCATTTTTTGATCATTAGTTTTTGACTATTCCAGCCCTGCTAGCAGGGATTTTCAGGAGCTGAAGAGTTTTGGGCAGGAGTGTGTGTGACTCACTGGTGTGAGCGTCTGGTGACCGCAGTGTGATGGGCAGTGCCTGGCAGGAACAGGCTGGCACTGGGGCTTTGGGACTGAGCTTTGGGAGGTCTGGCTGAGCTGGGCTGGGACTAGCAAGGCTCCTGTGCAGCTGCAGGGTGATGGGCACTGCCTCAGCCTGCTGCAGGAATGGCTGGAGAGCATTGGCAGCCAGGGGATAAGGGGTGAGTTTTGTGTTGGCAGTGTGAGGGAGGATCTCTGGGCCTAGGTGACTCCTTGGTGTGCAAGGGTCTCAGATTGTTGTTTGGTGCTTTGGGTAGAGTGGATGAAGTGACCATAGCAACATACACTGGAGCAATGATTTAAAAACCTCTCCTGTTAAAGTCAGCAGCAGGATGTCTGGCTTCTTCATTCACCCTCATTTTGATTTAACTCACATGCTCTCTTCTTACATATGTAAAAACACCAGAGGATTTTGATGCTCAGTGCAACACAGAGGCTCGTTATCAGACATGAGTAATGGGTTTTAATTATGCAAAGTTTCTGCCACTGTTAAAATGTATAGGTGTAGATGTAGAACACTTGTTATACATTGTCTGCTTAACATTTTGTGCCTGTGTTCTCCAACACCGTCAGTTTGGGTGCTTCTTATACATAATTGTGTAGTACAAACTTCTGGCAGTTTTGTTTGGGTGACCTCTGTCAAAACCTGAGATTACAAATAGACTTATTCTCTAAAAATGATTTGCTAATGTCACACTGTAACGTGTTCCATATGCTTGAGGTATTTGTTTTCCTAACATTCATTTAAAAAGAACTGCATTTAGCTGAATTCTGGGTGTGAAGTGTAACCTTCAGCTATTATTGTAATTCTGGACATTCTAAAATTATTACTGACCATCTGTTAGGTGACTGGGATGGGCTCTTGCTGTAGGGAACTGCTCCCTTGCAGCAGGGGTTGCTCCTGGAACTGATGATGTGCATTGTGGCTTGCAGAAAGCTTACTGTGGCCAGTGCAGTGAAAGGATATGGGGGCTCGCAAGGCAAGGCTACAAGTGCATCAACTGCAAGCTGCTGGTCCATAAGCGTTGTCACATCCTTGTCCCACTGACCTGCAAAAGGCATATGGTGAGTGTGTGCTCTGGCCAGGCCTGGGGGTGCTGCTCTGGCCTGTGCTGCTCTTGGAAGATGTGTCCTGAGTAATGAAATGGGGGCATGGCTGTGGGTTTGTAACACCTGGGAGTATTTGGGGTTCAGTTTCTGTGGATGATGAGCCTTTGGATTGTGAGCAGAGGGAAAATGAGAAAAAAAGCTTGTGATGTGACTTCAGTGTGCTCAAGCTTGAGTTTGACTTCTCCATTAGACACTGACAACTTCAGAAGTTACTCCTTGTAGCCTGTGGGAATGTTTCAGGAACTAAGGCACTGATACAATTTCTGCATTGCTCTTTTCAGAAAGCCTTATTGCTTTCCTGTTCCTGCCACCTCAGTTTCTCCAGTACTGCTCTCTTCCTCTCCATGGCCCTCAGTCCATTGCCAGTGCTGGTGTCTTTCCTGGGCTTTAAACATCAAAACATTGAAACATCTGTGTATCTCAATTTTAGCCCTTTCCTGTATTTCACTGGTCATTGTATCATATTTTTTGTGACTTAAAACTTAAACCAGTGTTTTTCTTTGCTGGTATTGTATGTGACTTGCCTTGACATTACCAATTCTTTGCCAATTAATTTCTTCATGCTGCTGTACTTCCTGGAATAGTCCTGCTTGTCTTGGGGATGAGCCCAGGGTCCAAATGCAAAACAAAATATCTGTTTTTGTGGTCTTCACTAATTTATGCGTAATCAGCAATAATTCATGTTTTTATTAGCAGGAAAGGAATATGCTGGGGCTGTAAATGGGGTGTGTAACATCATGCTGAAGTGTTTACTTGGCTGTAGTTCCATGTGAAACACTCAGAAGTCTTTAAGTAGAATAAAATTTTGAACTTTGCTGTAAAATACCCCACTCTCATTTTTAGAAGACAGCCAAGCACCTGTTGTAGCTGCAGAGAGTGACTAATGCAGCACTGAGGTTTTGGTAGGCTGGTTTTACCATGCATTACAAAACGTTGATATTTGGCCCCATAGTCTCCAAAATCCAGTTTTCATTGTGGGAGGGGGGAGGATCTGCTGGAGTTTTGGGCAGGGCACTCCCAGGGCTGCATGCCCAGGGGCTGCTCTGTGTGACTGTGTGCTGGCAGGATTCGGTCATGCCTTCCCAGGAACCTCGCTTAGATGGCAAGAACGATGAGGCTGATCTCCCTTCAGAGGACACTGATGGAAGTGAGTGCTTTCTGGCTTTGGAACCCCTCTTGCCCTCATTTTTTCCTCTTCCTCTTTTTTTCATATTTTTCCCTTTTCCCTGTTTACGAAAAGGGAAAAATATGGTCCAGTAATGCTTAAAGCAACCTGACCATAAGCTACTAAATATCTTTCTGTTTATTGATTTTTAAAACTGCTTCAGTGAAGGCTTTTATAACTTTGATTTCTTTTCCAGTTCCCTACATTCCTTCAAACCGGAAACATGACACCATTAAAGATGACTCTGAGGTATGTTCTTCAAATATTTTTGCAATTTGTATTTATGTACTCCAAATCACAGAATGAACTAGGTTGGAAAAGACCTTTGAGATCATCAAATTCAATCTAATCATTCAACTCTTTATAAAATAGCTGTTTATTTGTTCTGGGCTTTCTGCTGCCCTTTTCAAAAGTCTGGGGTTTTTTTTCTGAATGTTGATAATTTTTTTAAAGCATTTTTATTGGATTTTTTTCAGATTTCTTCTGTCTTAAGCTGTTGTCATTCCACTCATGATCCAAGATACGTTTTTAGCATTTTTGTTTTCTCACTTCCATTTGTTGGAATAACAGTGATTTAGCAGAGGGCTTGACTTTTATGGTCCTTACAACAAATGGTGGCTGTGCCATTGCCTTGTCTGCTGTCCCTAATGGATGCTCACCCTTTGTCACCCTCAGGCTATTGCTGTGGAACTTGGTTCAGTCTGGTGACCCATTAACTGCCCAGCTCTCTGAGAGGGTTCATATAAATAATACCTAAGCATTTCTGCACAGCTCCTGTGGAAACACAAGTAGAATAACATACACTTAAACTCTTCTTTCAGGTCTTTTGTAGAAGATCTGACTCCATCTCTGCACATCAACAATGGTTTTCCTTTAGAGCAGTCTGAAAAAATCTGAATATGCTTCAATTCTAAAGGGCTTAAAGACATTTCTTTTAAGAATGCTTCTGGCATGTTTAAAATAAATAGGATGCACTCTGCACAGCGCTGGGAGTTGTTCTGATGTTCCCCTCTGAGCCAGGCTGCACCTTTCTCCTTTACCTCCATACAATGCTTGTCACTCCCATTCCTTTCACACTTGAGCAGCTCCTGCTCCTGGGTGACTGACTGCCTTGTTTTCAGTCATGTAGCTACGGATTTTTATCTCAAATTCAGAAATGGAAAGGTAAAAATTAAAAGCACATCAGAGGATTTTATTGCTCACTTTGGCTGTGGTCAGTGCTCAGGTTTGTGTTGAAATTTGGGAGGTGCTGTTTGCTCAACTGTCCTGAATTGCACTGCTCTGATTGTCCCACCTTGCCTTTCAGCTGGAATGATTTAAGGTATCCCACAGAAAGGAGTTGGTGTTCTGGGAGCTTTGTCTAGAATCTTTAAGCTTAGAGCAATCTCTTCTAATAGCAGTCAATCCTAGATCAAGATTCTTTATATAAACACTTTCCACAGTTGTGCAGAATGCTGATCTGTCTGCAAGTACAGTAGTGTGAGGTCAGATAAAAATAGGCCACGGAAGTGTGTCAAAGCCTTGGGTAGATTGGTAAACCTGAAAGTCCAAGTACCTGCTGCATTCATCTAGTTCAGCTGCTCCATCTTCAGTTCCATGTTTCCACATCTAATTCCAGCAAATAGCCAAGGTGATAAAATTTCTCTTTGTTAAATAATGAATTTAAAAATAAAATTCTTCCTAGTGGAATATTTCCTGCAAATTCTCAGACTTGAGAAATTGAGATCTGCTTCCGTGTGTTCCCAGGAACCTGTTAGAAATCCTAATTTTCATTAAAATTACAGTGAGCTGAACACAGGTAGTTGTTGCCTAAACTGAAACCAAGACAGGTATATTCATTAGCAAATTAGTGTTTCCTTATTCATGTTAGTTTTAGATAGCTTTTATTAATTTGTGCTATATCTGTCAGAAGATGAACGATGCTCCTCACTTTGTACATGGCCTGAGGTTCAGGAATTTGGATAAACCTCATTTCTCAAGGCACTGCTTTCTGCTTTCTAGCAGGGAAAATGAAAATGATTAGTTGGGTGAACAACTGCCTTGGAAAAAACAGTAACTTGTAAGAACAATCCCAATGGAAACCAAACATTTCTGAACAAATGTGTTCCAATCAGCATCCAGCCCTGGGTGCCAGTGCCAAGCAAAGTCAGCAAATTCTGTCCTTAAAGTGCTTCAAGATCTCTGCTTTAATGGTTACTTGCTGTGGAAATGTCTTCAGTTTCTAGCATCTGTTTCTTTTTATACAGGATCTCAAACCAGTCATTGATGGAATGGATGGAATTAAGATTTCTCAGGGGCTTGGACTCCAGGACTTTGATTTAATCAGAGTTATTGGCCGTGGAAGTTATGCCAAAGTTCTTCTGGTTCGGTTAAAAAAGAATGATCAGATCTATGCTATGAAAGTAGTGAAAAAAGAGCTGGTCCATGATGATGAGGTAAAAGTCTGTGTTAATTGCATTCTTTTACATACTATAAAAACTTACTATGCTTTAACAAAAACCATTCAGCTGAGCAAGAAGCTCATGTTTCAGACAGCTTCTCTGGCAGAGAAGTTTTTCTGACTCTTGAGCTCGTTTGTCATCAACTCTGCATGGAGCAGGATGAAATCTAACAGAAATGTCCCTTATTTTAATAACAGCTAACAATTACTAATAGTCTTGCTAGAAATCATGTATTAAACATTCCAACCTGGATGTGCTAATCTGTAAGTGATGAGATAAATGGGGTGGATTTTGTGCATTTAATTTTGAAAGAAAGCAAGTGTGTTTTCCAAGGCAAAAGCATTGTCTGTGTGTCAGTAAAGGAGCTGAAACTTTGTTCTTACACTCATGCTGGCAGAGCCTATGTGCAAGTGACTCAGTATTCTGAAATAGTTCTTCCATGAGTTCAAAAATTATCCTACTGCCATTTGAGATCCCTGTGTTTTTGTCTACCACTGAAATCTGCTGCATTTCTCCACTCTTTTCAAAATCCTTTAGATTTTTTTTTAATACAAGATCTCAAATGCATGAGTTTGGGGGGAAAATTGAAACTTACAAAGGGAAAGGTTTTGGGGCTTTTTTTCATCTTTTTGCTATAATGCACTTTTTTGAAAGTAGGGTGTTTGTGCAAAAAACATCAAACCACTATTTTAAGTGCTCTCTCTGTTGGTAGTTTCAATCAGTTGCTCTGTCATTGTTCCAGAGTCTGGGCTTAGTTCTCCTAAAATCCTTTGGCTCTCTCATTTATTTGATGTTTCCTTTTTATCAACCAAGATGAGGCTGTTGTGTGGTTTATTTACTGTTTTCCTTTTTAACATGTGTTTTTCCAAGAAGGTGGGAGCCAAAGCCAAGTCCTGTTTAATGAGTTGTGCAGCTGTTTGAGGAGCAGAGGTAGATGAGGAAAGACTTTCTGGAATTGTGGCTCTCATAATTACATAGAAGATAGAGAAAAGAAAAACCAATTAGCTCTAAGATAAGCTGTATAATGAAATTCTGGGAATTGATAGGAGATTCACAGGATTCTGTGAGTGCATGAGATATTGCAAGTAATGGAAATTTCACCTTAGAAGTGTTCCACAAAGAAAGAAAATCAATTACATAGCAAGTATCAGCATGTTTAAATTAGCTGGTGCTTTCCAGGGTATGGCTGCTGGTGGAGAGAAGTGAGATGGAGGGCAATCAAATACCTGGGCTTCTGTTCAGCTTTGCTAAGCTTGGTTTTGTGAAGTGGAGCACTGGTTTAATCCTAATGCCAAGTGCACTAATGAAGAGTTAATTTAAAGACTCTTAAAGAGAAGCTCATTTAGTTAAACCAAGAAGGAGTGGACATATTTAGTGCTTTATTCAGAAGTGGATTTTTGGCTCTGGATTTTGGTCTGGACCCAGGTTTACCCCTCCAAGGTGATGGATCTTCACCAGGGTACACACACAAAACCTGACAGGTTTAGTTAACTGGATGGTGACAGTTCTTGGTTTCCTCTGAGACTTCAGTGTCAGCACCCATCCCTGACAGGAAGGTCTCGTTTCAGTTTCTGTATTTATTGTCTCCAGATTGGCTGGGAAGCTGGGAGTATCTGGGGTAAATGGAGAATTTTTAGAACAATTGCAGTTCTGGTATGTTGGCAGGTCCTGAGTGTTTGCAGGGTGGCACACGATCGGTGCATTGGGTGAAGGGTGAATATCTGCTGCTAAACCCAGCTGGCTGTGATGTTTAAATTCTGTGTGGTTTTATGAAATAAAGCTTAAATGCTTTCTTATCACAGCTCTGAATTTTGCAGCACTGTGCCAGTATCATGCAAACTGTTTTTATGGTGTGGTTTTGCACTGGGTATTCAGGACTTCTTCCTGTTGAAGGATTCAAGATATCTGTGATGCTTTTAGTGCTTTTGGCTGGACCAACTAAGCAGGTTTTGGTAGTTCCATTGAATTAAATTTGAATTTCAGATGAGGAGATGAAGTTCAGTTCACTTGATTCTTTTAAAAGCTGGAGATTCACATTGTTTGTGTTACTGCCATGAGCTGCTTCAGCAGATTTGGGATCATTTATCTAAGAACTGAATTTATTTCCATGCAGCAGTGTGAGCAGTTTATCAAATATTGCAGATGTGTTTTATTTACAATGGCTTAGATTTTGTGCAGGCCTTCCTTAAATGGTTAAATAATTTCTGAGTATATGACTGAATGACAATGTTTTATAATTTCCAGACTTTAAGGGATCCTGCCTTTCTGAAGAACAATGTAACAATACCTGGGTGTGTAAGGCAGCACCCTGATCTTCACAGGTGTTTTTCTGGGAATACCCACAGTGGTTATCCAGCAGGAGTTCTGATTGTTCAATTACTCTATTTCAGGATATTGATTGGGTACAGACAGAGAAACATGTCTTTGAACAGGCATCCAGTAACCCATTCCTAGTTGGTTTACATTCATGCTTTCAAACAACAAGTCGGTAAGAAAGATCTGAAATTCTTTTTTTTTTTCTTTTTTTTCTTGAGAATCTTGATCATTGTGCTAAATTGCTTCCCCTAAAGCAAATGTAACCACTGCCATCAGACAGCCAGGAATTTTTGGAAGGAAGTATCAGCATTGTCAGGGATTCAGTGCTGCAGCAAAGTCAGTTCTAGGGGGGTAGCTCAGGCAGGGGTGTGGAGAAGAGTGTGGTCAGAGCTGAAGGGAAAGGAGGAGCTGTCCTGCCTTCCTGAGCACAGCCCTGTGAAATGGGGAGCACAGAGCTTCCAACACTTTACTGCAGCTTCTGCTGAGCAGGCCAGAGCAGTTCTCAGCAGTTCACTGTTCCTGAAGAGCCTGAGAGCTGGGCTGCCCAGTAATAACCTTTTAATGATGGTATAAACCCCTATCTGCACAGTGATATTGTTACCTAGGAGCCTTAAAAGCCTTTAGCACACATCAGAGCAGTGTGTGATTTTGAGAAAGTGCTTATTTAACTCTTAACTTAGAAATACTGATTCTTTGTCCCTGTGTGCACAATCCAAACTGGATTATTTGCTGCTTATTTTGCAATTGGAATATGAAGAAAACAAGAAATTTAATGTCCATGCCTGAGTATGTTCCTGGGGAATTGGGATGTGGTTTGGGATATTTTTTGTTTTCACAGGCACCTGTTTGCTGTTACACTTGTATAATGCCTCATGCCATGTATGTCATAATCAGAAAATTGTCATTCTATCCAAGTCACTTGCAGTGGAGGGTGCAAAGTTTTAAAGTTTTCATGGATTATCCAGTCATTCATCCTTAAGAATAATCACTGGCTTCTTGCAGTGGGTATTGTCAAGTTTTAAAATACAAAGCCATGCACTGTACCTTGTCTTCAGTCCCCAAAATTTCACCTCCCTAATGGTTAGAGCAGAGGAAATCTTCCTAGCAGGGAAAACAGAGATGAAGGAGGTAAAGGAGCTGATCAGTGTTCTGAAGGTACCTGGACCAAGGAGTGTTTGGAAGCAGGGAGAAAGAAATAAAGAATGATTTCCAGAGGTCACTGACTGAGGATTTGACCAAAACAAACTCATTAGAAAAAATAAATAAACACTTAGACAACGGAGAAACTGTTGGGAAAGGCTCTTAAGTTAAACCAGCCTTCCCAAACACTTTCTCACCAAACACAAAGTAGAATTTTACACCTGATATAAAAATTCAAGTGGTCAGGCAGGGTGAGGGATTGAGAAGGAGGGTTCTTGTAGCTACTGAAACCCAGGGCAAGGCTGAGTCAGCAGCAGCATCCTGTGCATCCCTCTTTGGCAGCTACACTGACAGAGCTGAGGAGCAGAAATTGGAAAAAAAAAAACCCATGCTGAACATAATCAAAGCTTTCTGTATTCCTGGTGTATCTTTATGAGTCCTGCTTTTCCAGCCCAGCTGCTTCCTGCAGTGAAACTCCAGTTTTTTGTTGGTAACTTCAGCCATTTGCCATGGATATAACCATAATGTCATGAATTCACAATTTGATTATAGCTGTAATGTTATAAAATCATAATTATGTCCTCATTTACATCAAGCAGGGAAAGCACAAAACTGATTCCAAGTGCATAAATTCATCAGCATCAGATTGTGCTAAGTGGCCCAAAGAAAATGAGTTGTAATAAAACAGGTTGTGACAAGGGTACTGATGGGGGGAAAGTTGCAAAAAAGGTTCTTTCTCTTGAATATAGTTTTGAATCAGTTTTTAACACAAGTGTGGAGCTAAATGTGAGGCTAATTGATGCTGTGTGTAGCTGTGCACTGTTTCAGATACTGATGATGTTTGTTTCATTGTTGTAATAAAATATTTGCCCTGGTCTTGCCCAGACTTGCCAGATAAGTGTCTTCCAAGAGCCTGAAATCTCCATGCTGCAAACCTGCTGGTGTTTCAGTAAATCCTTCTAATCCCAGCAAGGCCTGCCACTGCTGACACTCTTGAATATGACTTGGCAAGGAACTTGCAATTTCAAGTTCTGAATGGTGATAAAACATTGGGGACTCCTAAATAGGATAGGAAAGCTGGAAGCAAGAAAACACCAGGAGTGCTGTAGTAAAACACTCGAGGCATTCTTATGTATTTAGTTTGCTGCATATTTAATTTCAGTTTAGCATTTATCTTCTTGTGGGGAGGCCACTCAGAGTCCTGCCAGCTGGATTTTGTCCAATAGATTTTCCTGGTTTAAGTTTTAACACTTTTTAAGTGTTTCAAATGAAGAATCCTTTTCCAAAGAACAATCAAATCACCAGCTAGAGTGATCTGAGAGCCTGGAGCATGTGTTCTCCAAAGGGAATGTTTTCCAGTGTGTGGATGTGTGGAAAGGAGCTTTCAGCTCATGGAAAATGAGGTGTACAAGGAAATGCTGCTCCCTGCACCAGCCCAGCCTGCCCCAGCAGCTCTGTTCCTGTCCTGAGCTCGCTCTGACCTTGGCAGCATTGCCTGGATCATGTTTTCCCAAGGATGAAAGCTTTCCTGCAGACTGGGACAGAATCCTTCTATCTGCCCAATTCCACCTGGATCTCTGTCCCCTGCTGACCTTTCCCTGCTTTGGAGCAGCTTCAAACATGGATTCTCCAGAGGAACAAATGAGCCCAGAGCTTCCATCTGGTGCCTGTGTCGTGTAGTGTCACACTTGTTTCATTCATAGAATGATAAATGAATATAATTATTAATTATAGTGAATTAATTAATCTATGCAGATAAAGGTGGCAGCATTTAAATAAAGGGAGTATTCCTGCATAGTGTACATCAAATAAGTGCTCTCTTTTTTTCCCCTCTTAAATAGCTTTGTATCTATAAGAAATCTAGAAGTCTGAATCAAGAGTGGAAGTGAAAATGGTTCAGGTGGGAAGAATAAAACCAGCTTCTCTGGAGAGTTTCCTTGGGATGCATTAATTGTGTTCTGTAATTTCAGATTGTTCCTTGTCATAGAGTATGTGAACGGGGGGGACCTCATGTTCCACATGCAACGGCAGAGGAAACTTCCTGAGGAACATGCAAGGTATTCCTGCCTCGGGGCACTGCTTCTGCTCTGCTGCTCTGTGCACTTGGGTTCTCAAGTTCAGAATGTCCTGCCTGGGAAGAAATGGGGATTTTCTTTTCTTGAAGGATATGAGTATTTTCAGAGAGCAAGCAGTTCATCAGTAGTAGCAGTTGTTCCAATTTACTCCTCCTTATTTCTTCATGTTTGGGTGGTGCATCTTTGATCTGTTGATGGAACATGTGATATTCTACCTCACTGGCTCTGATGATGAAATAAAACAGTGGGAGAAGATTAAAATGGTGGGAGAAGATGAAAAACCCAGCTTGCATGGCCCTGTACTCCACAAAGGCTCGCTGTCACTCTGAATAAGAGGAAAATAAACATCTTCCACCTTGCTATGTGGAATTTTCAGAAAAAAAAATTAAATCTGTGGGATAAAGAATAAATATTTTCTTAATTAGTAGAATGAAAAAAAATCTCATTTTTATGTAGGGAATGGTCTTATAAGAAGTCAGTGTCCTTATCAGTAAATGTAGCTTGGGTTTTTTATGCCATTCATGCATAAAAGTTGGCTGTAAAATGATGTTTTAAGAACAGATATTTAAATTGCACCAACTTTTCTACTATATTAATGCTAATATGAACTTTCTCCTTTTTACTTTCAGGTTTTATGCTGCTGAAATTTGCATTGCTCTAAACTTCCTACATGAAAGAGGCATCATCTACAGAGATTTAAAACTGGACAATGTTCTCTTAGATGCAGAGGGTCATATCAAGTTAACAGATTATGGCATGTGCAAGGTAGGATTTTCCTGACCTTTCTTCTGTCACTCTTGGAGAACACTAAGAAAATTCATTTTTATATTAACACCAGTGTTACTGATCCCAGAATTTGGTTGTGGAATTGGAATTTTATTCTGAAAAAACTTAACTGGTTTTGGACTAGAACCACATTTGGAACTGAATTGTAATGGGCTTTTTCCGCCAAAAAACCCCAAAAAATCTGTTTGAAAAGGGCTTCCAAATTGTTTACCTGATTTTTTGTTAAATGTATCTGTGATTAGTAAGCAAAATATTCTTACATGCATGTTGTAACTCAGTATTAATCAACTTTGCTGAGGAGGAGCTGTGGAGTCCTAGGCCATTTTGAGCGTTATGAGAATTTATTTTGTGCAAGGAAGCTCTTTAAGCTCCCTGAGTAACTTGGGGTTTTAAGTCTAATTAAAGGAAATACCCAGAAAAGGAGGTCAGGTTTTAATTTATGAAATGATTTCTGCATGTAGGAAGGTTTGGGCCCAGGTGACACTACAAGCACTTTCTGTGGGACACCAAATTACATTGCACCAGAGATCCTCAGAGGAGAAGAATATGGTAAGGCATAACTGAACAAGCCATAGTTACAGTAAATATAGCTGTAGCTTGCTTCAAATACAATTAATATTTTGACTTGCACATTTCTGTGTTAATATATAATAAAACTTGAGGGCTTGTTGTACAGTTCAAATTTTTTCCTGAAATAAAGGGGTTTTTTCCCTTCCTGTCACTCATTTCAGCTCCTTTTAAATCATACTTGGCCTGAAAAATATTTATTAAATGATACTATAGGAAAACATTTAAACTGCAGCTTTGCTGCCTGCAGGCAGCTCCCCTGCATTTGTCATCCCAGGTGAGAAAGCTCAGACTCACCCAGTGATGGTGGGAATCGTGTCAGGGGTTTCAGGATCTCCTGGGGTGACTTCATGGTGTTCATATCCCCATTTGTCTGTTTAGCCCAGAAAGAAGTTTAATGGGCATTTTATGATGTCCATTTGCCTGTCTAGCCCAGAAATTTAGAATTTTAGCCCAGATTTAGAAATTCCACTTTTCTCCAAGGAAATCTTTTCCTGAGCTGGTTGAGGGAGGGGCCTCTTGAATCTGCTTTCTAGAGGAAGCCCTTTGGAGGTTCTCTCCCAGATTTGCCCCAGACCAGGACACAGTGCTAAATCCAGGCCATCAGTCTTGCTTTGTGTGAGAGAGAAGGTGAAACTCCAGGGAGTGCTGGCTGAGGAATCTTGGTGTGCCCCTGCAGGCTTCAGCGTGGACTGGTGGGCACTGGGGGTGCTGATGTTCGAGATGATGGCGGGGAGGTCCCCGTTCGACATCATCACTGACAATCCCGACATGAACACTGAGGATTACCTCTTCCAAGGTACAGCTCTGGGCTCTGGGGGTGCCTCTGGGGGGACACAGCCAAGTGGGCTTGGCAGAGCTGGGCTTTCCCTTCCCACTGGTTCCCCACAACGCTGCCAACTCCACAGCAGGTGAAACTTCCCTACAGCAGCTCCTGCAGTTCTGTAACAGGGTCTGCCATGTTCTTCTTGAAGGGCCTGATGTAAAACCAATTTCTGTTTCAAGTCACACTTTGCCCTATACTGGGGACTGAAAGTTTTCTTTTCTGTTCACACAACAAATAATAGCAAAAGGTAACGAGGGTAATGTGTCCCTCAGGAAACCTTGCAATGTCAACAGAGCAATGCCTTCGTTTGTTCTGCTTTGCAGGTTTTTCAGAGAGAGGGGAAAAGGACAATCTTGGATTTTTATTTTGTTTATTTGTAGAAAAAACTCTGCATTGAAATTGCTACTTCTTGGTCAATATTTATGCTGATTTATGCTTGAATTCCTGTAGCTCCTTTTGTTTGCCTGATTTAAAAAATTTTCTCTATCTTCCATTTTCTACCTGGTACCATACTGAAATAATAAATGTTTGTATTGAATTCATGGGCAATGTCACAAACCAAAACCCAATATTGCTGTTTTTAAACCTGTCACAGTTATTCTGGAGAAGCCAATCCGGATTCCAAGGTTTCTTTCTGTCAAGGCTTCCCATGTGTTAAAAGGATTTTTAAACAAGGTAAATAACATTCTCTTACTTGTAGCATCTGAAAGCTGGAAGTCAGAGCTTCCTGTTGAAAGTGATACAGTTAAGAAGTTAATCTGCTTACTATTAAGAAAATCTATAAAACCTTGGTATCCTCTATGTTAAAAACCCCACTTAGTCTCAAAATTACTGGGGGAATTCCACAGCATAGGTTTGATGTTCAGCTAGGTGCAGGCTTTTAAAAAATAACTGCACCTTTGTTTATAAACTCTTTTCTTTAATACTTATTTAATTAAGCTGATTGAAATCTGAAGAACCATTATCCTGAATGGAAAAAAGTAGGATATGAATTATTTTAAGAAGCTGTAAACGATCATTTAAAAATTAAATTTCAGACAAATTTTATTTAAAAAAATAAATGCTAAGTATCCCTTGCTAGCCATAGTGTGTTTATCCCAGCAGAGTTTGCACAGTCATGGGAATGCTGGAGTCATCTCTGGGGGCTTTTGGCAAACGTGGGCTGTAAGTGGCTTGCAGTGTGTAATTCCAGTGTCTGTGTTTCCCACAGGATCCCAAAGAAAGGCTTGGCTGCCAGCCCCAGACAGGATTTGCTGATATCAAGTCTCACACGTTTTTCCGCAGCATCGACTGGGATCTGGTAAAATCCCTCCTTGTGTTTCTGGGTGTTCCAAAGGAACCCTTCATTAATTTATTAATTGTGGGCATCGACTGGGATCTGGTAAAATCCCTCCTTGTGTTTCTGGGTGTTCCAAAGGAACTGTTCATTAATTTATTAATTGTGTGCATATGAACAAACCTGTTGCTAACAGGCAAAATGAATTCTAGAAATGTCAAAGTAGTGGTGCTGGTACATCAAAACCCAGCTGAATTTACCAGTTCTGTGTCTCCTAAAATAAGCAGCATGATTGAGGTGGGTGTCAGGGTGACCTGAGGAGGAGTGAGCAGGATCGGTCCCCTTTGTTAGGGAGGTGGCAGGGGAGCAGTGGGGCTGTTTATGAAGGGGCTCTGATGACAGTTTGCAGGTTTTCTTTACTCCTGCTGAGGTTGAGGGAGGGTTTTGGTTCATGGTGAAGAAGATGACTTTAATTTCAGTGGGTTTGCAAGCAAATATTGTATCAAAATTGGGTTTTTAAATCATCTGCTGCTTGGTAATTGTGTTACCTTCTGTCTCCAGTGCAGAACCATCCCAGAAATGCCATAATAACATCTATTGAGATTTCAGCAATAAAGCTGTAAAGTCTGGAGCACCTCCCTGTCAGCATTACATTTTGAATAGGTGGTTAACAATTGATAAGTGTGTCTGTAGTATATCCATAGTCTGGGAAGGCTGCAGGGAGGGTAGGAGGAGGCAGCACTAACATGAAAGAGTTCAGATGAGAGAAAGCTGCACAGTTTCATTTTCCCTTTGAAGCTGCTGCTCTGGATTTCCTTGTAACATTCTTCAGAGAGCACAGTGCAGAAGGAATTGGTGCTTTAAAAGACCTGATATTTACAAAATTATCCCAGTAATGAGGGCTGTCCTTAATTTTGTCAGACATCCCTTGCTTGGAGTTCTCTCTTCAGCCATAGTGGGGTTTTTTTTTGGTTTTTGTTTTGTTTGGTTTGAGGTTTTTTGCTATGTTGTGGTGCCCCAGTGCAGCTCACCTGGGGGTGTGGAGCAGAACATCATGTCATGCAGTTTATTCTGCTTTGCAGTTTTTTGAGAGAGAGAGGGAAGAAGACAACTGTTGGATTTGTATTTTGTTTATTTGTAGAAAAAACTCTTCATCGAAATTGGTACTTCTTGGTGAACATTTATGCTGATTGAATTTTTACATTTTCTAACATATTTTATGGCTGAAAGCTTTAATATTAAATCCCTGTTTAAAAAAAAATGGACACTGCTGCTCAGGAGGATCAACGTCAGAGAAATTTGAAGTTAAATTTCTAATAAGTTTTGGCAAATGTACTCAGGAAAAAATGAGAAAATACTTGGAAAGCTTTTTTAGTTATTAGAATCTCCTACTCACCACCTGCATTTCAAAGAAAACATTTGGACTTAAAAGCTTTTCCAGATCTTTTCAAGTTGTACCTAAGGAAACGAGTCTACCACTGACTTTAAAACTTGTTCTGTGTGGAGCTTGAGCTAAATGGAAAAATAAATACAGGGAAAGAGAGCACACAGCCCAGGAATGTTTTCCTGGTGTTAGTCATCCAAAGTGTGTGGCACAGCCCAGAACACTTGAGATTGCTCACTCTGGTGTAGGATGGCTCAGCAGCATCCAGGGCAGTTCTTTTTTGGATTGTTTTGGGATATTCAGTCTATTCTTATCTCAGGGCCTGTTTTATAGTGTTTAACCATTATATGCTGGAGTAAGAACTGCAAAGCCACAGCTCCTGTTTGCAGTGAGTGATTTCTAGAGCTGCACCACCTGTTTTTTCATTCATTTTCTCAAGTTAAAAGCTGCAAGTTCTCTCTGTGGCTGATTTAAGAGGGCTTTTATGCTGTACTGAGTATAACAAAGGAGGAAGTCTGATGTTTAACCCCTCGTGGGATAATGCTTGGCTCTTGGATGTGAGTATGTGATAGCAACTCACAGGGACAGTCCTGCCACCCTGCTTCAGTTTTGAAATATTCATTTTGCTGATTCCTTCACGTTGCCATTCTTGTTTGGGGGAGCTGATTATTTCTTCCTCATGACTTTGATTTCGTGGTGCTTTCCCAGACCTGATCATCGAGGGGATGTTGATCTATTAATGCACCACCCTGTGACAGTCTCACAATTTCCTCATATCTCCATATGTACTTCCTGTGCTCTTGTCTGAAACCTGAAATCCAAGATTTTTCTGGGATTTATTCCCTGTATTGTTTGCTCTGTACCAAGCATCATGAGAGATCCTGGCCTTAAAAACAGGTTTTTATCTGAGGTTGGTAATGCAAGTGATCATTTTGGTCAGTGGTAACTACCACTCACTCTCATCACAGTTACCTGTCCTGAGTTAGATTAGGGAAATGTGCAGCCTAGACAGTTTTTTACTGAATATAAATGTTCAAATTAGAATGTTTGTGTCTGTGCTGCTATGAATTGGACTGTGTGACAGATCACACACAAATGAGGAAGAAAAGTGGGTCGATGTCTCAGGAACAAAAGTAAATATATTGTGCTAGCTGCTGTATTGCAGCACTGTGGGACTTTATCAGGCCTGAATCTAATCTACCAATTTAGAGGAAACTTAAAAGGCTGGATTATTTCCATTTTAAAATGCAGAGCAGTATGTGTATTGCTGTCTGTTGCCTGGCTTGGAGGGCGTACTACTGGATATTTTGATGCCCCTTTCCAGTAGCATTTACAGCAGTTGGATTTGAGTTTCCTGAGGGATGCTGTCACTCTTGCACTCTGTAACTCTGTCCTTTGCCCCACGTTTTGGGTAGCTGGAGAAGAAGCAGACGACGCCCCCGTTCCAGCCGCAGATCACGGACGATTACGGCTTGGACAACTTCGACACGCAGTTCACCAGCGAGCCCGTGCAGCTCACCCCGGATGATGAGTATGTGCTGCTCTGCCCAGCTGCAGAGCTAGGAATTCATTCAGAGATGAGCTGAAAGGCACTAAGAGGTTATGTGTGTTGGTGTGGTTAGGTTTTTCTTTTCACAAAGAGGGTGGGACTGCTGGGGTACATTCCTTGAGCTTTTATTTTCAGCATCAGCCTCATTACATGGTTGAGACAGTAGGAAGATGGCAAAAGCTCACGTACAGCCTGCAGCAGCCAAATATTTCTTTCACAGAATCACAGAATGCCCAGGTTGGAAGAGACCTTAAAGATCATCGAGTCCAGCCCAGCCCCAACAGCTCCACTCAACCCTGGCACCCAGTGCCACATCCAGGCTTTGTTAAACACACCCAGGGATGGG